>JBAKBP010019970.1:0-35000 GCA_037953745.1 Lithodes maja
CTGGAGGGTAGTGGCGTTTTTTGTTCGGCTGGCAGTACTCTGGGGTTGGGATCGTGTGTTTCCGTTGTGGCAGCGAGCCATACTCGAGTCCTGTGTAAGAGCCCTAGTGTACCCGAGTGCCCGGTCGTAACAAATGGCGACCTTGCTTAGGATTTTGTGAACAGTATAATTTTTTGCAGAGTTGTACAACATTTGTTTGTTCGTACTTTAGCGTACATATTGAAGAATATTTTTTTTTGTAAGGCAATTAGGAGAGCATTTAAGAGACTCCAGTTAATTTAGTAATTAGTGCTTGCATAAGGGAGTTTAACACTTTTGTCTCGAGAATTTTTTGGTGAACTTCAGTATGTCGGGCCCTAGTACTGACGAGGAGCGAGAGATGCTAAGTGAGGAGGTGCCGTTAGTAACTAGTGAGGAGGATGCTAGACTTTTTGTGAGTAAGCAGTACCATGTGACGGAGGAGAGGCTGACTGGGGTGAATGTTTATGGCTTGCACCTGATAGCCAAGGTTTTGGGTCTATCCAATGTAGGAGGGATGTCCAAGGGGGAGCTGATTTCCTGGGTGTTGCGTGGGCGACATGGGGTTTCGGAGGAGAGGGCGTTTGGGGGGGTTCCTCCCCAGATCCCCTCTCACTCGACTCCCACAGTGCCGTCCACTCAGTTGCCGGAGGTTAGCACTCTCCCACAGAGGGATGAGCATTGGAAGATTGGAGTGCCCTCGGGCGGTGCGTATGGTGGTTCCCCAGTTCTTGCCCCCCCTCCTTCAGTAGTGGCAGCTCCCTCTTCCGGCCTGTCTCCTGAGATGATATTTAAACTCGAGCTTGCTAAAATGGAGAATGAGACTAGGAGGCATGAGACTGAGGTTAGGAAGCAGGAGAATGAGACTAGGAGGCATGAGATTGAGGTTAGGAGGCACGAGGCTGAGCTTAGGTACGACTCAGAGAAATATTGTGCTCAAATAGATTTAGATAAGACTCGTGCAGAGTCGACAGGGATTCGGATGGGCCGTGAGGGCCAAGTGAGAGAACAGTCCTTGTCCCACTTAGTCAAGTTGGTGCCGGCATTTAGTGAAACTGAAGTCACAGAATTTTTTAATCGTTTTGAGAAGAAGTGTAGGGAGCATAATTGGCCTGAAGAGAAGTGGGCAGCTCTGGTCTCCTCAAGACTTACGGGTAAGGGTCTGAAGGCTTATGATGCACTGCCTTTAGAGTCTTGCATTGACTACCCAGTATTGAAGAGAGCTGTCCTACGGGCATACGAGTTGCAACCAGAAACATATCGATTGAAGTTTCGGGGTGTTACAAAGACTAGGGAGGCGACCTTTCTTGAACATGCCCGGGACTTAAAAGATGCACTTGCTAACTGGACACGTTCTGAGAAAGCTGAGACGGCCGAACAGTTGACTGAGCTGTTTCTGCTCGAGCAGTTTTATAAGTGTACTGGTGCAGATATGACTTTAACTATTAAAGAAAAGAACCCTAAAACTCTACAGGAGGCAGCTGAGATGGCTGACCTCCGGCTATCACTAATTCGTGGGTGCGGGTCTGCCCAGCGTAGTGAGGCAGGTAACAAGGGGCGTGACGCCCCACCCCCCCGAGTTAGTGATATACATTATGCAAACAAGTACAAGAGCTATGATACCAAGACTGACCACAAGACTAGCACCGTCCCATTTAAGAAGGGGCCGGGCCCTTCCCAGTACCAAGGGAAGCCCAGAGGGGAGTTGGAGTGTTATCATTGTCATGAAAAGGGGCACTTTGCAAGAGTCTGTCCTAGCAAACCACCTACAGCAGCTGTGTCTTTGGCCTGCAACATTGGTGTGTCTCCGAAGTTTTCTGAGTTTGCCCGGGGCAGTTCGTCAGAGGCTGAGGCACAGCCAATGCAGAAGCACCTGGGAGGCTCGAACCCTGCTCAGGATGTTTTTTGCGACCATAGAGGACGGGGTTGCGTGATGTGGGCGGGGCGCAAGCATGGAGTAGAGGTCTTGCGTGATACAGGTGCTTCCCAGACTCTGATGAATAACTTGACTGGCTACCCTATAAATGCGGCTCGGGTGGTAGTGGTGCAGGGTATTAATGCAACTCGGTCATACCCGCTGGTGAGGTTGGAGTTGGAGGTGGATGGTGTGACACGTGAATTGGATGTCAGGATTGTGGAGAAACTGCCAGTGGAGGGCGTCGACCTTCTTCTCGGCAACGACTTTGCAATGCCCGCTTCTGAGGTTCTACCCTTAGTCGTTGCCGAGAGGCCGGCCGACGTGAGTAGGGAAGAGCGAGAGTGTGTCGAGCGGTGCCAGGCACAACCCATGGCGTGTGCTGTCACCCGAGCTCGAGCAGCTATAGTGTCACAGCCTAGTCCTCCGTCTTCAGACCAGCAGAGGAACGATCAACAGGAGGAGGCTAAAGCAGGAGTTGGTTTTAAGAGTTTTGACTCGGCGGCTCTCCTGGGTGATTTAGTATTGGCACCTATGTTAGAGTCTGGAGAGGCCCCAGGACCTGTCACAGCTAGTGAGGAGGTAGGGCAGGAAGAGACTCCGAGGCAGCAACGTTGCACACGGAGAGAAAAAAGGGTTGCTCAGTTTGATATTGGGGAAGGACTTGGGTTGCGTCGGAAGCATCTAGACAAGTTGGTTCCCTCAGATATTTGTAAACTGCAGTTGGAGGATCCGGAAGTTCAGAAGTGTGGTAATGGTGCTGTCGAGATTAAACACGAGGACGGGGAAGCATGTCATGTGAACCTGTTGGAGGAGTTTGTGAGGCAACCACCTGAGCAGCCTACTGTCCCTGCGTTGGTCTGCCGCGGCCAAGGTGGAGAAGGAGAGGGGGGCAGTAGGGCACAGGTGGAGGAGAGTAGGGATTGTTATGTCTCGGCGGAGCCGTGGGCGGGGGACACGAGTCTGGTGGCTGTGGAAGCGCTAGAGCACCTGCCTGAGCAGCAGTGTGCAGCACTCCAGCACCAGCTCGGTTCATACCCCACTGGTCGTGCCGAGCCCCTGAGTCTCACAACTCGGACGGTGCGAGATGTTCCGCGGGCAGGTCACGTGAATTTTAAAAGACCGTTAGCCTCGTTGTTTCGGTGGTTCAAGGTGGGCGACGAGGCTTTGGCATGGTTGCCAGGTCAGGGTCGACCCATGGCTGCCAAGGGTGGTGGTCAAAAGGAGGACATTGAGCAGATTGGTAGGGTCGGCTGTGGTATCGCAGTGCCCGGTCGTCACATAGCCTCCCAATGCTGCTCTAGTCTAATGCAACAGCCCTACCACAGACCGACTGTATCTGGCCATGTCGCTAAAAGCGGTGATGCTGCGCAGGCAGATGTCGTCACAAGGAATGTGGGGGTGCGCATGTACGGTATCGGCGGGGAAGCCTTAGCAATAATGAACTGTGGGAGTGACTGCACGGGTGGTACTGATTGTCCCTCTCATGACCTGGCTGTTCTAGGGACGAAGGTGGAGAAGGAGGGAGACTACAGGTTAGAAGCTGCGGTCTCGGCTGGGTTGTGGGAGGGCACTAGGCATGTTGTTTGTGGAGACAGTGCAAGGCAGTTATTTACTAGGCTATGGCAGTACTTTCGCATGTTTGTTGCTTCTCCAGGCCTGATGTACGGGGTAGAATCCGACATGCAGGCTGGAGATAGTGCAAGGCTCAGTTTAGTTCCCTACCGTGTGAGTCCTGCTCGACAGCCTATGGTGCAAGCAGAGCTGGATTGCGTGTGGACGAAGGATCTGAGGGATAAGGAATGTCGTGAGTGGTCGTTGCTTGTAACTTTGTCCGAGCGTGCTAAAGAGGTATGTGGTTTTGTTGTGGACGGGAGTACCTACCAGTGCAATGTTATGCCTGACGGACTTAAGAATGCACTAGCAACGTTTCAGAACCTGATGAATGAAAGTGAAAAGGACAATGATGCGCTGGGGCATTTCGAGATCTATGTTCCAGCCTATGGTCCGGTCGGTGTAGTTTACCCAGATCATTACCCTCTCGAGATCTTGGACCAGTTTCACAATCGGAATATGAGGCTGACCAGGTGGTCACTAAGGTTATTGGTATATAACCTGGACATAAGCCATATTGCCGGTTGTGACAACGAGGTTGCATGTGGTCGTTCAGGGGTATATGATCCTGGGTAGATTGACACACGGGTAGCCTCCTGCTTTGGTTTGAGTAGTATTTTGCGCTTGGTGCTTGTTGGCTCGCGGTTGTAGCCCAGCGTATTGGGTCGTAAAGCAGGATTGTTGAGCGTTTGGTATAGAAGAAAATAGGCTGCCCTTATAGTGCAGCCGGAAAAAAAACATATTAAAATATAAAAATCATATAAAAACTCTTTCTTTTTGATGAAGATAATTGTATAAGTTTGTCATAGCCTATAAAGTTTGAGTAGTCCACGAACTATCAAACGGCTGAGCTGCTGTAAGCTCGCTCTGGGAGCATGATATTATGTCTTTTACTATTGTTGGGAGGAGTTATGAAATGTGATTTTTTTTTTTTTTTTTTATAAGATGTGTTTTAGTGATAAACTCAGCGTTGTTTTAGTGCCATGCGGTCGCTGGGTGTGAGGGGTTTGATGGGGTTCTGTATATCAGATTTTAGCTCAGGGTTGAGCAAGTAAAATCTTGGGGGAGGTGTGACGCATGTCAAGTATGAGCATGCTGTACAGAACGCCCAGTCAGGCCCCACCCTCGCTAGGATCGTCAGGGCAGGAACTTTGGCTGTAGTCTGTGTAGAGTTTCCTAACTCAGTTTATGTGAACCGTTGTACTATAAGTATTATCATTATGTATTTTGTTTTCTTCTAAGTCAACGAGTTCTATTTTATATCATTGGATGTAAGTATTGTGTGTGGGACTTATATACAATGATGAGAGAGAGAGTTACGTAACGGGGATCAGTGAGTGCGCCACGCGGGCCGGTAGGCCTAATTCCCTCCTCCCTCCTCCCTTCCTCCCTTTCAGCGCGTGGGAAGTTCTTTGTCGATCCCAGATTGAGAGAGAATATGACGTCATGATTGCCAGTGGGCGGTCCTTAAGTAGTTTGAGATATGCCGCTAGAGGGCCGAGTATAAAAAGGGAGGTCTCGCCATGTTTTACTCAGAACTCATCAGGCAAAGCGACCTCTCATATCCCTTGCAACTATCCATATTCTTCCGACTGATGTGAACTTTCTCTACTCTCTGAACAGCCTATCTTCTACTCTTCTCGTCCCTGTTTAACCTCCATGACCCCTTTGGTGCAGATTTAGTCAGCCAAAGTATTATCGCTTGAGTTCTCACGAGATAAGTGCCTGTTAGATAGCCTATTTTTGGAAGGGTTAACTAGAATAGGATTGATTGATGTTTGTTGCACTCGTATATGCATTTCCCTGTGTGCGATTATTCATGTTCCTGTTTTCTGCTGGTTTAGGTAATGCTAGACTGGGATAGGGTTCCTCGAGTTGTGATTTCCTATGAGTGCTAGGTTGGTTGAACCAGCACAATTGCAACGGAGACGTGGGAAGCCTAGGGGGTCTTTTTGATTGTGTACCGTGGGAGTTTAGCACTGTGTTGCGAGTGAGGGCTTTTGCCTGTGCCACCCAACACTGTGCTATCTCATTTTGCTTGACTTTGAGAGGATCGCCAGGAGAGAACCAGATACTAGTGATCTGGATCTCTCAAGAGAGCATCCCGTCAATTACCGTAATTTGGCCGCACAGTCTTAAGGACCTCGCTAGGCTACGAGCCGCTTGCTCAGCCATTGTCTCTTAACCTTAGATATCCCAGCTAGACTTTGCTCGACCAGCAGATACAGCATAGTATTGAAGCTTCTCCTTATGTATATTATTGTTTAAGCATTATTGATTTCATGTGTGGCACGCTTAGCTACTTCAGAGATTAGTGGCCCACGAGCACAATCTTAGTAGGCTATTGCCAGTGCATTGTCGGAGTACTTCTTCTTAATGTTTGCCATATCCTATTGCTTATTCTTATAATTCTTCTTATGTCAATTTAAAGCCTTTAATTACCAGTGAGTTATTCATTAAATTGCTGTTCAAAATCCGATACTTACTTCTTATGAGTATTCGAGAAGCATCTAACTTATCAGAAGATTCCTTGCTTGATGCTCGAGGACTATTGTTTAACGTAACGTAATAGTGCCGATCCGAAGTAGAGGGTGGAGGACTTCTTAAGTTCTTAGTTCAAGGGTGGATTACTTCGGCTTCGGCCAACACTATTCTTTAGTGTTGTAGTACTTTCTTCTTTGTTTGATTGTTGACCAGACTAGATAACTCCCGTCTTGTTATTAGTCTGTTGTGTGAAACGCTAGTACCGAGTTCTTGTATACCCCGTTATAGCAGATAGAACTCTGGAGGGTAGTGGCGTTTTTTGTTCGGCTGGCAGTACTCTGGGGTTGGGATCGTGTGTTTCCGTTGTGGCAGCGAGCCATACTCGAGTCCTGTGTAAGAGCCCTAGTGTACCCGAGTGCCCGGTCGTAACAAAGCATTTTCAGGACCCTATAATTACCTCTATCTAGCGCATCCCCTTTTCCTTTGTATATATTTACTATTACACTTGTGCCATTCCTCTGGGATTTTCTCATCTTTAATAATGGTGTTTAGCAACTCAGTGACTAAACTGACACCAGTCTGAGGCTTTTATCATCTCAGCGACAATGTCAGCACCCTGGAGATTTACGGTCCTTCATTTTCTTGATTGCGTCGCTCACTACAGCTGGTGCTATCAAAGGAGGGGGTCTAGATATTGGTTCTTTGATACTATGCTGTTCCTTATCCAATTCAAACTTTACATTTAGCAATCGTTCAGTGTGCCTTCCATGCTTCTCTGATTTCATTTTCTGCATACATAATCTTCCCATTACCGTTGCTAACACACTGTTCACCTATAATATCCCTACTGTCATTTTTAACTCGCCTAGCTAGGTTGAAGATCCCATTGGGATTGTCAGTGTTACACACTTGTTCGAGGACCAGGTCCTTAATACCTTTTTTAGCATTGTAAATAAATCTTTTTGGCAGTTTGTTTAGCTGCCTGGTATTCCTCCTTGCTGCCTCCCTTCTTCCATTCTTTGAAGCATCTCCTTTTCTCTTTCACAGCATGCTCTACCTCATCGTTCCACCACCAGGAGGTCTTATTCCTGGGGTGACCCTTTGTTTTCCCACAGACTTTGTCAGTGGCAGTGAGAAGGCTATGCTTAAGGAAATGCCATTGACTATTTACATCACTAGGCCTAGCTTCCTTATTTCTATTAATTTTCTCCAGTTATATCTAATATATCTAATGTATCCAAGCTCCACACAAGCTCAAAATGACTACTTACACTATTTTTACATACAGTGCATGGCCAGACACTACGCTTCCTTTTCAAATGTTATAGAGAAATTATCCCACAATCTTGCAAACAAGATAAATCTAAGTTTTCCCCACAGGTCTCTGGATTTGAGGAATCCTAGCTGACATCTGTGGTCAGTTGGTGGTATACATCATCCTCTCACTTCAATGCAGATCTGTCCTGTAAGCCACTGCTGTTCTGCCTAAAGTGACAAGCATATCTAATTTTTAGTATTTGCATCAAGCCTATACTGTTTACAATACAGTACATATACAGTAGGCTATTTGCTTGAATTACCGGTATATATTTTTTTCATTGCCATTTATTCACAGATGTACTTTATTGTGTTGGGTATCTCTGAGTAAGGAGAAGGTTCTGTCCATTACTGTACATCAGTCAATATTGATAATAAATAATGTATATGCGGAACTATGATTTTCATTATTACAACCTTTATATCTTTGAACATACCTAAAAATAGTGCTGTATTTCAACTGGATAGTAATATTATTCCATTTAGCTATGTTATACAGTATATTGATAACATTATCAATTTAATCCAACAAAATAAATGATGACTAGAGAAAGTGTGATGACAAGCATATTATTAGTCCATAAATTATATTACTGTACTGTATAATAATTACAGTACTGTGCTTTAGTGTTATTGGTTACTCAACTATATATATTTAAAAATTCCAAGTTATTCATTTATTATTATAAGCCTACAATTTAAGCATTTATTCAATGCAGTGTAAACAGGTGTAACATATTCTAAAATGTGATGTATAAAGAGGTTAAATACAAGGACTATATAATCAGGATCATACTTTATATCACGTTTGAGTATAGCAGTAAGGTACCTTGGTCCTACAGACTTTCTCTGGAGGATGGAAAGCCTATGTAAATTTGTGAGAACTTGTACCAATTTCAAACTTGCCTCAATCATTGGGACATTACAGTACTGTACTGCATATACATACTTACAAGGTAAAAATCCAAACAAAAGTAATAAAGAAAGGAAAAGAATAATAATTTACCGGTATATTAGTGTCAGGCTCTCTTTTGTATTTTGGACAGTTTGAGGCAAGTGTCTGAAAACTTGGTATCCGTCTGGAATTCTCTTCTTACCCCTGCCTTCGTCGGAGGGAGTGAATGTATTCAGAGTGACATGCTATTAGACATTTTGCTGTAAGATGTCCCTACATTTAGTTTATTAGTTAAGGCTTTTACAATATATACAGTATATATACAGTATATATACAGTATAATATACTGTATTATTATTATTTTTGTCTAACATATTCAATGTCAACATTGTATCTTTATGACAGTGGTACAATGTATTTTAGGTATGGAAAGAGGTAGGGCAGGGAGTACAGGGTAGGTAGTAGGGCAGGGGTAAAGGACACAATTATTTTACCCCTTAAAGGGTAATTTTGGAAGTAAATCCCACCCATAGAGGGTAAATTTAAGTCATTCTTTACCCTTCTATAAGGGTAATTGTGAAGGGTAATCTTGATCTAAGTTTACCTTTAAAGGGTAGCGTGTCCCGGACACGCCTAGCGTGTCCCTAACCCCCCCTGGGGGTTAGGGAATAGAATATGCCCCACGTGCCTTCTGCGTGTCGTAAGAGGCGACTAAAGAGGTTGGGTCGGTGGGCTTGCGACCCCCACCCGGAAAAAATATCTAAGCAAAAAAAAACGAACGAACAGCCTCGGATGCGGACGGAACCAACGTTGACGAACCACGACCGACTAAGGACATGCCTTCGGACATTCTGAGAATGGCTACATGGAATGTTAGTGGCATGAATGATGGCACAAAAGAGAGAGAGGTTCTGGAAGTGTTAGTGAATGCCAGGCTGGATGTATGTGGAATGACAGAGACCAAATGGAAAGGTTCAGATGTGAGAGAGTGGGAGTGTGGAATGGGTGTGTGTGCTGGAGTGAGTGAAGGAACAGCGAGAGAAGGTGCATGTTTGTTTGTAAGTAGCAAATGGAAGGAATGTGTAAGAGAGTATGGGTCTGTGGGTTCAAGGATTGTGTGGGTGAGAATGAAAGTAGGAATACAAACGTGGGTGATTGTATGCGTGTATGCCCCGACAGAGGATATACTTGAAAGAAAGAAAGAGGAGTTCTGGATGAATGTGGAGGCGTGCCTGGAGAAGTTTGACAAGAACGAAAGAATATTTCTGATTGGAGATATGAATGGTAAGGTGGGTGATAGGAAAGTTGAGGGAGTGGTGGGAGGGTGGGGGGTACCATCAGAGGTGAATGGGAATGGTAGTGCACTTGTGGACGTATGTGTGGGGAGGAGGCTGTGGATAGCCAACACCTTCTTCCGACACAGAATGATCCACAGGTACACGTGGAAACGGATGTTGACGATGAAGGATAAGAGAGTGGTGGAACGAAAGTCATTGATTGATTATGTATGTGTGGATGAACAAATGAAGAAATCTGTGATGGATGCTAGGGTGTATAGGGGTATTGGAGGGGGTCTGTCTGATCATTATGTAGTGGTAGCTAAGGTTAGGATACAAAAGAAGTGGGTGAGGAGAGCGGGAGGGAGGCGAGAGGAGGGTGGAATGGTGAGGAGGGTGGAGAGGTTGCAGGAGGAGGAAGTCAGGGAGGAGTACAGGAGAGCAGTGGAAAGACGACTAGGTGGGTTCGACCTGGAAGTTATGGAGGAAGTGGAGGAGATGAGCAAGGTGTTTAAGGGTGAGATCTGTGCAGCATGTGAGGAGGTGTGTGGAGTGAGGAGAAGAGGGAGGGGAGTGAAAGGTACAGCATGGTGGACAGAAGAGGTAAGAATAGCTGTGGAAGAAAAGAAGAAAGCATATAGAGAGTGGTTGGGTAGTAGAGGGAATGAAGATTCCGAGAGACAGAAACGAGCGAGGTACGTGGAGAGTAAGAGGGTGGTGAAGAGAGTAGTGAAGGAAAGTAAGAGAAGAGTAGATGAGGAATTTGGAAGGAATCTGAGTGTAAAATGGAGGGAGAGTAAGAAACTGTTCTGGAAAGAAGTCAAGAAAGTTAGGGAAGGTAGCAAGGGAAACAGTAAGGGTGTGAAAGATAAGAATGGGAGAATGCTAGCCGAGAAGCAAGAGAGAGTCGAAAGATGGAGGGAGTACTTCAGTGAGTTGCTAAATGAAAGGAATGAAGAGCCAGCAAACATAGCTGGATATGGTATGGGAGGGAGAAGAAGAGAAGTAGTGGAGGAGGAGGTGGGGATCAGGAGGTCAGAAGTGTGGGAAGCCATGAAAAGAGTGAAGTTGGGGAAACCACCAGGAACAGATGGAGTGTGTGGGGAAATGTTGAGGTATGGTGGTGAGATAGTGATAGAATGGGTATGGAAAATGTGCAAACTAGCATGGGAGAAGGGGAGTGCACCCGATGACTGGAAGACTGGCATAATAGTCCCCCTATATAAGGGCAAAGGGGAAAGAGGAGTGTGTGGTAACCACCGAGGAATATGTCTTCTAAGCGTAGTAGGGAAGGTATACAGTAGGGTAGTGATTGAGAGAGTGAGAGTGAGAACGGAGAAATGGATAGGCGACGAGCAGGGAGGCTTTAGGAAGGGAAGAGGATGTGTAGATCAGATTTTTACCCTGAATTGTGTTGTGGAGAAGTATCTGGAGAAGAAACAAAAGGTGTATGTTGCCTTTATGGACTTGGAGAAGGCCTATGACAGAGTGGATAGAGAAGGTTTGTGGAAAGTACTTAGAATATACGGAGTAGAGGGCAAGTTGCTGAAAGCAGTGAAGAGCATGTATGAGGGTGCAAAGGCGGCAGTACGTGTGGAGAGTGAGCAGAGCGAGTTCTTTGACCTGAATGTTGGTTTGAAACAGGGGTGTGTGATGTCCCCGTGGTTGTTTACTGTATATATGGATGGAGTTATGAAAGAAATACTATCAAGAGCAGTGGATGTTGGTGTATCGCTGAAAAGGGAGGGAATTGAGTGGAAGCTACCTATACTGCTGTTTGCGGATGATACAGTTCTGATGAGTGATAATGAATGGGAGTTGCAGGGTCTGGTAAATGAGTTTGGAACAGTGTGCGAAAAACGGAATTTGAAGGTAAATACGGGGAAGAGCAAGGTTATGGTCTTCGAAAGGGGTGAAGTCACAGAGTGTGAGATGAAGCTGAACGGTCAGGCTATGGAGATCGTCAACTCTTTTAAGTATCTGGGCAGTGTGTTGAGTAAAGATGGGACTATGGATGAAGAGGTGCGGGAGAGGGTACAACAGGGGAAGAGGGTTGTAGGAACGCTAAAAGCAGTAACAAGAAATAGGGTGGTCAGTATGGAAGTGAAGAAGTCCTTGCATGACAGTGTGGTAATCCCGACACTGACTTACGGAAGCGAAGCATGGACGTTGGTTGAGAGACTCGGACCAAGAGTGAGAGCAGTGGAAATGAATTACTTAAGGAGTGCGTGCGGAATTACATGGAGGGATAGACAGACTAATGAGGAAGTAAGAAGGAGGTGTGGTGTGGAGGTAGATGTGCTGGAAAGTGTGAAAAGGAACAACTTGAGATGGTTCGGCCATATGGAACGTATGGAAAGCGAGAGAATGACTAAGAGGGTGTACGAGAGCGAGGTGGAGGGACAGAGGGGGAGAGGTAGACCGAATATGAGGTGGAAGGATGGAGTGAGGAACTACATGAATGAAGGCGGTGCTGGTTGGGAGGAGGGGCGTCGACTGACTGGGGACAGAGGTGCATGGGGGCGGTTCGTTCGTGGCCACCCCTTCGGGGATCACGGCGTCAGGCAATAGATAGATAGATAGTGTCCCGGACACTAGGATTACCCTTATTTTACCCCTTATCTACCCATAATTTCTGAGAGTGTAGGAGTGCGCTGTGCACGTCACCGAGGTAATTATCTTGGGCATAGCGGCCTACATTCCATTTTCTTTCTCTCAGTGTTATACAAAAATATCTTGGTTTACTCACGCTTGTTCTACTGTTGTCCGCAATAAGGAGGAAGCATTTAAACGGCACCGTCACTTTCAAACTTAATTTAACCCTTCGACCCCGGGTGGTACACGTGTGTACCATTTTTTTTTGGCCCGAGGAACCCGGGTGGTACAACACTGTACCATTGCTTGCGTGAGTGCTTTTCGAATGGCGCGCGTACAAATTTTGCTCCGTGGTCACCAGGCGGCGCTACCAGACAGCATGTACGCCAGTCTCTACCCTGCCGCCAACATGGATACTAGCCCAAAAAGTGATTCCCTTGTGTCCGATTCCACACTCCCTTCGACGCCTGCCCATGTTCGTCGCGCCCTAACGCGAATGCACGCACAAGATGCGTTGACTCCCGGAGGTATTGAAATAGCTTTGAGGAGTTATGAACGTGGTGAAGGCCAAAAAATTGGTGATGACTTGGGCAGTGATAGCTCCGAGTCTTACGAGTCTCACTATAGTGAGGATTTTGACGATATAGAAGAAATCCGTGAAAGAGACGCGCTTTTTATTGGATTTGAGCATGACGATGAAAGTGATGATAGTACTGAACGTGACATAGTTGTGCAAGGTGATGAGAGTCTAGTGAGAGTGAGCGAATGGGACAGCACTAGGTCGACTACCAAGTTTAGGTTGAGTGACACGACACCTAGCCCTTCGCCAGCTAAATCCCCATTCAAGATACGTTTCTATAAGAAACAAGTGCTCAAAAAGGCGGCCGCGGCAGCCAGGAAAGAGGCCCTAAAAGTTGGTGAGGGAGCAGTGCGTGAGGGTGCCAGTGAGGCTGCGCGTGAGGCCGAGGTTGACCCGCCATTGTCTTCCTTATCTACCCACGCCACCCAAGTTGCCCCAGGCTCCCGCCATTCTTCCCCACCACCACCAGCACTGCCTAGGGTTGAGGAACCCCCACTTTCGGTCTATTTACCCCCTATTTCCCCCGAGAGGAGACATACTACTAAAGAAAAGGGAAAAGGGAGAAAATATGTCAAAAAAGGAGCTACAAGTAGGCGCTCTTTGTTCGAGGCTCCCGCGGGTTCCACCCCTGCGGCTTCCACCCCTGCCGCTCCCAGCCATACGCCCCCGCAAGTTTCCCCAGGGTCCACCCCACCTCTCCAGCCTACAACAGAGGTTCCTGATGATGTGTTTGACCTCGCATCCATACCTGCACCTACAGACACTGAACCAGTGCTGTCTAAGACTCGTCGTAGGCCAAGGAGCCCCGAACCTCTGTATGAAGATGACAGAGCCTCATCTCCCACTCCTTCCCCACCTCGCCGACCTACACGCCGCCCACGCATCATTCGTTCCCCGCAAGAATATGAGGGGGGCTCTGAAGATGAAGGGCACCTCACAGACGACTCTGGCCATGATTACCTGGGTCCACCGTCAGGGCAAGATGACGGCTCTGACGACAACGACGATGACGAATTTATGGACATCGACGACCCTCAACCCAGACGCTTTGCCCAGGGCCGTCGTGCTCCTGGCCGCCCTGGCCGCCTGGCTGGCCGCCGGGCTGGGCCTGGGCGCCGTCGCGCTCCTGGCCGCCCTAGGGTTCGCGCCGCCAAAGTTCGTGGGCGTGCTGCCCCCGCTGTAGCTCCTCGTCAGCGTCGCCAGAAGGACGGATTTTATGTTTTCAACTGGCAGGATGTGGCTGCTGATCAAGTCATTGACCCTGATGTAACCCCTTTTGATGAGGTACAGGATGCTCCAGGAGTTACCCCAAGTTTTCCTGCAGGCCCCAATGCTCGACCACATGAGCTTTTTGAGGCTTTTTTTGATAAGGAGGTTACTGACTTTGTCATAAAAGAGACAAATAAGCATTACCAAATCCAGGTTAACTTTTTTGGCAAGGTGACCAAGGGCCACATGAAGCGGTGGACCCCAGTGACTCATCCCGAGTTCATGGTGTTCCTGGCAATCACCATGCTAATGCCTCATGTGAAGAAGCACAGGTTGGCTGACTATTGGATCACCAAAGATCTAATATCCACCCCTGCCTTCGGGAAATACATCTCTCGGGACCGGTACCTCGACATCCTCGGAGCGCTCCATCTTGTCACCAACACCGACATGCATCTCCCTGACAAACTGTGGAAAATTAGGACGTTGTACGAGATGATGAGAGAACGTTTCACGTCCTACTTCATGCCCTTCTGCAACGTCTGTATTGACGAGTCTCTTGTGCTGTTCCGGGGAAAGCTGAGCTTCAGGCAGTACATCCCCTCAAAGAGACATCGCTTTGGTATAAAGTTCTTTGTGCTGTGCGATTGCCAAACTGGCTATGTCCTGGACTTCCTGGTCTACAGCGGGAAGGAAGGGGACGTGGCAATAGACCCCCTCATTGGCTTTGGCGGAGCAGTGGTTCAAGCCATGATGAACCGGTACTTCGAAAAGAATCACGTCCTCTACACGGACAACTACTACACGTCCCCCACTCTCTCAAAGTACCTCCATGAGCGCCAGACGGGGACTGTAGGCACAGTTAGAGCAAAAAGGAAGGGCATGCCAAGTTTCCCTCCTAAAACAAAGAAAGGCGATGTCTTCAAGAAGAAGTCGGGACCCATTCTGGCTATCCACTGGCACGACCAGCGGAAGGTCAACATCCTGAGCACCGTCCACAAGGGGGAAATGGTTGAGACTGGCAAGGTGGATCGCCGCACCAAAGTCAGGGTGACCAAGCCCGATGCTGTCCTGGACTACAACATAAATATGAGGCTGGTGGACAAGTCCGACATGCAGATAGGCTTCATCGACTGTCTGCGTACCTCGTGCAGATGGTACAAAAAGTTCTTTCTGCACATGGTGGACATGTCAATGCTGAATGCCTATAATATCTACAGGCTTCGGAATCCGCGCACACCCAGGAAGTTCAGTAGCCTGCGGAGGTTCCAAAAACAGGTGTTGGTGGAGCTCCTGGACAGGTATGCTATGCCACAGAGGGCAGTGGCACAACCTGGGCGCCCCGTTCAGGACCGCATGCAGGCTGCACAGTTTGTAAGTGTGCACAAGCTCGGTTACCTGCCTCTGGAACGAGATGGAGTCACCATTAGCAGAAGGCGGTGCCATGTCTGCTGGAACAGCCAGGTGAGGCCGAGGAAGCAGAAAAAGACCACCATGCAGTGTGTGGAGTGCCGACTGTCACTATGTCCTATACCGTGCTTTGCTGAATACCACAGCAAGCAGGAGTACTAACTAATAATCATAGTGAAAGTACCAAAGACTGACAATATGTATGTATATAGGCAACAAGTGGAAATAAAACAATGTACAGGTGTATTGTGATAAAAAAAGTCATGTATTATGAAAACATATATAAATAAGTGAAAAAAGACACAATAAATTGTATATAAAACGTTTACAAAGCATATAACTAAGTGAAAGTGACACATGACATAATATTAGATGGCCAAAGTATAATAAACACCTGTGATAACGAATAATCAGTGCCTAATATAACAATAACCTACCTCAATTACTAATAAAATGTACCGTATCAAGTGAAAATGAGCATTATCAGTGAAAGTGACACTCTCTCAAGCATATTTACCAAAGTGAAAGTGACACACGAACTAATATTAGATGGCCAAAGTATAATAAACACCTGTGATAACGAATAATCAGTGCCTAATATAACAATAACCTACCTCAATTACTAATAAAATGTACCGTATCAAGTGAAAATGAGCATTATCAGTGACAGTGACACTCTCTAAAGCATATTTGTCAAAGTGAAAGTGACACAAGACCTAAGATTTGATGGCCAAAGTATAATAAACACCTGTGATAACGAATAATCAGTGCCTAATATAACAATAACCTACCTCAATTACTCATAAAAACTACGGTATCGAGTGAAAATGTGAAATATTAGTGAAAATGATAGCCTAATACACATATTTTATATAATTGGACTCCAAATAACTATAATAACATCACTATCAATACATAAAATCGCCTCCGGGAGGTAAAAAGTTTGGCGCGACGAGCCGCGGCCTGGGCCAAGGCGACGCATCCGAACGCGGGATGATTTTCACGCATAAAAATCACTCCACTTCCCGCGCTCACCATTATGCAATCACTTGGGCTAGAGACCTCTACTCAACGGCATTCTACACATGAAGGTTTGTGCTACATTTTTCTGTTTTTTTTATAACTTTGTGTAATGTATTTCAGGAGTAACATGTGAGTCAACTTGTACCAAAATTCCTGAAAACCCCCGGACACAGAGTACAGTTACGATATTCCCTAGCCGGGGTCGGAGGGTTAAGAATCTCATGAAATATATGTTTCTGCCCGGAATGAAGCTAAATCTGTTCTTTGACTAACCAAAAACTCTTTCATCAATAAATAATGTTCTGAACTTTCCAACTCTAGCTCTTCCCAAGCTTTATGGCATCTAGCCAAAAACCTCTCCAACAATTTTACTTCCACGTCTTTCCCTCCTCATTTCCACTCCGACGGCACCACCGTCACTTCTCCTTCTGACAGAGCTGTTTTTTTCCCTCATGCCTATGTTAAAAACGCCACCTTGGATGATTTTGGTGCTATTCTTCCCTCTCCACCCCCCTCTGACTTTCTGATGCCTAATATCATAATCTCTTTTAAGGATGTACTCTCCTCCCACTCTGGGATTATTACTAAGAAGGCATACGGACCGGATGGTGTTCCTCCTGTTGTACTCAACAACTCTTCTTCTGTGCTGACTCCCTGCATAGGCAAACTCTTTTGTCTGTGTCTTTCCTCTAAGTCTTTACCTCATGCTGAAAGTTTCTCTCGTTCAACCTATCCCAAAGAAGGGTGACCGCTCTCAGCCCTCCAACTATCATCCCAATACTCTCATTTCTTGCATCTTTAAAGTTTTTTTTTAAACTAATCTTAATTCAAAATGTCCTTAGCATCTATCTTCCCCATAAACTACTTTGCCAGTATGGTCTCCTCAAGGGCCGCTCTACTGGTGCTTTAACTCTTGGTCGTCCTCCCTTCTGGACCTCAGTGTGAATTTTTCTGTTGTGCTATCGGCTAGATATATTGAAATTCTTCGATAGAGTCTGGCACAAATTTATAATTTCCAAACTATCTTCCTTCAGTTTCTATCCCTCTATCTGGGCCTTTGTCTCTAATATTCTTTCTCTACCACTCCCACCATTGTCTTGTCCCCTGCTACTGCCCCCCTCCCCCCTCCCGTACCCCTCCTCCTCTCCCACCGCTCTCTCGTCACTACCCTGATCATACCCGTACTCCACAACTCTCACCATAACCACCTCCCTCTCCACTACCAACACCCATCCCATACTCCACCACTCCCACCATAATCTCCCTCTATATCACTAGCCCCTTCCCTCTCTCTTAACTTAAACTCCACCACCCTGACTATACCCCCGACCCACTTGCCAATATCCCCCTCCCCCGTATACCTGTACTCCACCACAACCTACCCCCTTCCCCCTTGTCACTACTCTCATTCCTCCACCTTACCAGTTCTCCACCACCTACCCTTCGTCACCCAGGACCTATACACCAGGTACAGTCGTGGTCATTAGTACTGATCCATATATTTTATATACTGCTTGGGGCTGAAAGTAATCACTCTGTTGATTCTTTACCTAATGTTTGTGTTTCGAAGGTATATTGCTGGAGCTTCAGAATGTGTCATGTATAGTGACAGCGACTGTGTTTACTGTACCTTTACCTCTCCTCCGCTTATCTGCAGGCATATACAATTCATATAAAATGCTTGGAACAGCTTATATTACTTAATTGCGATTGGTTTTATAACTTCTATATTCTACTGTCATTCTAATGTAATTTGACTTGTTAAACTTATGAATCTATGGTAGATTTACAACTATATTAGGGGCTTACTGTACTATGTATAATGTCTAAAGCTCTCATACCCTAGAAGGGGTCGTAGAGTAAAATAATTCTCCGAATCTTTGAATCTGTGAGATTTAGGGCATGGTGTTCAATAGCTGTAGATGTGGGAACGTGTGATAATGAGAGACCTTGGTATTAAAGTTGCTTGTTATGGCTAGGGATTGAAACTTACTGGTGTTGTAAAGGTCTAGTGGTGACATGGCAAGGAGAGCAAGTATCTCGTCTTGCTGTTGTAGGGGTGAAACCATCAGGTGTTGAAATGTCTAGCATCTGTCACCACTGCACTAGACTTTATATCTGTACTAGACCCATGGGAGCATGATTTTCAAGAAGATGACGAGAGGCTTGTTCCAATGCAAACGTGGGATACTCTGCCCGATTCATGGACTGCCGTGTGTAGTTGTGGAAAATGTGCTAGAGCAGCATGTCCTTGTAGAACTGAGGGTGTACATTGTATTGAATTTTGAAAGTGTCAAAAGGAAACACCCAGTGAGTACAAAACCCAATAAATAATCAAGGTTCGATATGTGTCTTGGAGTTGTGAATAAGTTATGTGAATGTATGACCTTGGACTAAAAATCCAAGATGGACTAAATATATCCAAGATGGACTAATAAAATCCAAGCTGGAATAAAACACGAAATGTATGTATAGGAAGATACGCATAGTACTGGATATTTGTCCAAAAATCTCTGACAGCATCCAGTAGAACTTCTATGTTATATCTATCTATTGCCAGATAATTTGAGCCCCGAGGCGGTGGCGGTGGTCACAAATGAATCGCTTCCATGCAAATGTCATGTCAACCATCGCCCCTCCTCCAACCCAACACCACTCCCACATAATATTATACTGTATAGTAATTATATTCCTCTCAACTCTATCATTCCAGTCTTCACTCTCCGTGTGACTCTTCCTCTCTGCCCTTCCACCTCACTCTCGTACACTCTGTTGGTCATTCTCTCGCTCACCATTCGTTCCATATGAACGAACCACCTCAAGGTATTAATTTTCACACAATCCAGCACATCCACATGCACACCACAACACACTTATACTTGTTCATTCATATGTCTGTCTCTGCATGTAACTCCGCATGCACATCTCAAGTAACTCAATTGCAACAATCTCACTCTTGATTTAGGTCTCTCCAACAACGTCCATGAATCACTCCCGTACGTCAATGTCGGGATTACCACACTATGATCCAATGATTTATTTACTTCCATGCTCACCACCCTATAGTTTGTCACTGCCTTCAGCGTTCCTACAACCCTCTTCCCCTGCTGTAGCCTATCCTCACCCATACTTCATCCGCCGTACTCCCATCTTTACTCATCTGTCATCACACCGTTCAAATACGTAAATAAGCTGATATTCTCCATAACCTGCAACCATTCAACCTCACCTCACACTGTAATTGCATCCATTTTCATGACCATAACCATACACTCCATCACATTCACCTTCAGGTTCCGTTTCTCACACATAGTTCCAAACATACTTACCAGACCTGCATGTAAAGGGAGCTAAAACTATGGTTAGGTATAAAATGTAAAATTCACTTCTACTGCCAGAACAATAATTAAGAGAGGTACTATTTTCTTGGTCTAACGGTAGAGTACCGGTCTATACCCTGTTCCAAATAAGAAGGTCAAACCTCTTGAACATTCCCCTCTATAACTCACAAACGACTGGAGTAATTGAGCTAATATTTCTACCATTTGGGAAGGGTCATCCAGGAAATTGGGGTGGATATGTACAGTCCATTTGTTCCAGCCCTTTTATTAGTTATATGTAGGTTAGTGCTCAAGAGCTTAGGCATACTATTTGGGACAGGGTATAGTAACTGACTAGTCCCGAGATCAATACCCCGGATGTGAGGGCTGGGATTTATGTTATCCCTTAATATAATTATATATACAGTATATATATATATATATATATTTTTTTTGTTTTTTTGTTTTTTTTGCTCCTTGACCTTGACAAAGAGATACTGTGTATTATAGAATAACCAAATGTAGCATATGCCTATAGCTATTTTTTTTTCTTTCACCAACCAACTTTACTTCTAAACTCAATTAATGAAATCAACAAACACATGTGGCACTCCAAGGACTCAAACCTAGGATACTCACACCGAAATTCCGCGCATTTTTGCATTACGCTATCAGATATACACCATTACATGCCGTGACCTTAGATGACCCTAACGATAGGATAGGAGGTTGTTATTAATCGCCTTAGCACCTATAATGGGTAAAGATATTTCCTCAGGACCAATGAAATATAGTAATAGGCCTATACTAAAAATACTAAAATTCTTGTTTTATATATATATATATATATATATATATATATATATATATATATATATATATCAGTGACCATAAATGACCTTGATGTTGACCCCAAGTGCATGTTCTTCACCTACAATTGACTCAACACCCTCAAAAATTGACTCGGCGGCATCTTTCAAAACTTGAAACAAAAAAAATAAGGATCAACAGGGGGCTGCGATATAGCATTTCAGGACTGTCTACCCTCAAATGACCTTGACCCCAATATCAGGTCCTTGACCTCCAATGGATTTTTATCCCTCGAAATGGATTCAGCATCCTTAATAAACCCAATTTTGACACTAAGATAACAAAAATGTGACATTGAAACTGAGAGTCATGTGACCCAAAATACAATGACGGCCACATTGGATATGACCTCATTATGACCAATCGTACCACTTCCAGGAGTGTTATCTATTATTTTCTTGGTTCTAAGATATAATTTCTTAACAATTTGAAGACAAATTCCGTTCTTCTTTCAGTGCACACAAACACACCCATGGGTGAGTGCACTGTGGAGTGGAGTATGCACTAACAAAATATTCCCACTACAAACTGCAGTATATCCCCTACACATTATCTATCGTATAGCTACCGAAGAACATCTCTCATTACACTCTATATCCACTTCACTTCTTATATCTAATAGTTACCTAAGAACATCTCCCACTACATCCTACAGTATATCCTATACACATCACCTATTCTATAGCTACACTATTTCGCCCTAATCGGTTTCACCCTCTGCATTCTTTCTCATTTTTAGATAACCAAACCAGTCTAAATAATGTTCTTTAGTCCATCTCGTGCCCTCAACTATGACTATGATTCTGATAAGCTACAACTTGTTCAGATGTATTATTTCTTATATATCAGTTTTAATGTAATTTTTTTTATAATTATCCTTCCGTTTGTTTGTACATAATCCGTCCTCCGTATTTCTCACATTTCCTTCCTCCCTCCTACTCATCCTCGATCCATTTCCATCCAAGAAAACTTTCCTGAGTCTCTGTTGGCAGAAAGATGGAGCTTCGTAAGGCATTGATGCATAACTTTCTTATTTCCTTCCTGTGGTAGTGTGTGAGAGAGGAGGTGGAGGGGGAGTAAATGAGTGAGTAGAAGTGAAAGGCAGGTGAGGGAGGATTCAAAGAAGAGAGGTTGGAGAACGATGGGGGAGAGACTGTAAAGCAAGAATTAAGCAATTACGAAAATGAAAGTAATTGGGAGCGATACAATACAAGAGTGTAGGCCTACATATAATCAGAAATTAGAATAATAGAAAGATACAAAAGTCAACTAATTACAGAAAGGAATTATATACAGGCACACTGAGAGAGACTCATTGGTGGGTGATAGAGAAAAAAAAGAAGCTCATAATATAGCTCATAATATATAACAAAGTTTCACTCACAACTTATGCAGGTCAATCAAAAGATCATTAAATGTTTCGATTCACACAACAAAACCCTTGATCAACAGTATGGGTTCACCAGAAGGTGTTCTACTTTTTTCTGAATTGTCTCTTCAATTATTGGTTCTCCTTGTAGTATGTTTTCTACATGCATAGTGGATACATAACAGCCAATCGTAAACTATAGGTAGCGCCAACGAACTTGACAATTTTCTTGACTCCTTAACTTCTCATAACTCAAAAGGGCCTAGAGCAAACTGGCTGTAAATATCCACACCTATTTTCTTGTGGGCTCTTCCCTGATGATAGAAATGTCAGCTCGATTGCTTTAATTCATTGTGAGTTATGAGAAGTTAAGGGGTCAAGAAAATTGTCAAGTTCGTTGGCGCTACCTAATATAAACAGGTTCTCATTCACAATTCTTTCCCGTACAAATTAACACTTTCCTTAATCAATATACCATGTCTCATGTGATTTTCGAATTGAACAACTCCACTACAAAAACTGAAGTGACTGTACAAAGTATGAATAGTTGCTACGGGTACTGTATTACTCCAATTTGTTTTTTGTTTGTTCTATGTGCATGAAGGAGACAAAAGACAAAGCTGTCTGTAACAAGTGTCCCCTCCAAGGTTGAAAGAGTGATAGAGATCCAATATCAAGTTACGCAAGAAGTAATGTTGGTGTGTTGGAAAACAATTGGGTGTGCTTGTTAAGTGTAGTGAAATTAATAGCAGGAGAAGGTGTTCATAAGAATTAGCTGGATTTTTCTCGGTTTAGGTGAGACAAATTATAACAGAAGGGGAAGCCAGGCAAATGAAACAGAAGTTCCAGCAACTCCTTATCATATGCCTATGTGCCCTCCCCTTTGTACTTCCCTGCTCGATTTACTTCCGTTAGAGGCTGCCTATCATTAGGTTATTCAAAATGTGTGTTTGTATTTATGTATATACTCAGGTACCTACCCCATATAGTCCATGGGCCAGACCAGATATCGGTACCACCTGGGTGGGCAAAACCCCATGCTAATTTTTGGATAGTTTGATGCCTAAAGTTTATACAATTACATGATAACCCTTTGTAAGGAACAGCTTTTTGGTAGACATCACCCTTTAAACATGGCGGAGCGACGAAATGTGGTCAAATTTGGGAAGCAAGAACGATCATAACTTTGCAACTAATCAAAGTTTCATGACAAATTAAGCCCCTCAAAATGTTGCCATTGAGCCCCTCTACAAGTTGATATATGCTAATTATACATTACATCTATATTTTCATATGAACGAAGGCGGTGCATGTTTGGGGGAGGGGCGTCGACTGACCGGGGACAGAGGTGCATGGGGGCGGTTCGTTTGTGGCCACCCCTTCGGGGATCACGGCGTGAGGCAATAGATAGATAGATAGATCTATATTTTAGTCCACATTAGGGACAAATATAATTCAATGCAGATAATTCTTCATATTGGAGAACATAGTCATAAAGTGGTTATTACATTAGGAAATAGAGACAAATCTCTCTATAACTGCTAAAACTGTGAATGGTAGATACTGTGAAAGAAATTAAATTGTCTATAGCTGAAATAAAAAACATCACTAATTTGATAACAAGGCCGGCAAACGATTTGTGCCACCCGATTATCGTCTCTCTCTCTCTCTCTCTCTCTCTCACTATGTTAGTAGTATTATAATATGGGCCAAACCAGATCAAGCTGCCAAAACATCTACTTGTGCCGTTTTCTGTGAAGTCCTTGACGAGAAACACCGAATTTATACACAGCTTGAATCGCCTCGTCCCACCCATACGTAAAACTGGGTACCTGGAGTGTAAAAACGGCCTTGGCAAGGTCGTATCCTGGGGTAAATTTGATTACTGGTCTCATCTTTCCTATATTCCCTCCGTTCCGTTCCTTCGACACAGCTTGAAGAGTTGTACACAGCACTATGTCTGCAGAAGATGGAACTGTCAAGAGATGACATACCACTACCAGCAAACATTTACCGAAATGTCTTCACCACCCTGGCTTATGATAACATAGACCGGCTAGAGGCGACAGTATCACTTCTCTGTGCAAGACCGCACCCACGAATCAAAGATAACCGAAGGTCAGCCATCTCAGCTGCCTCCTGAAGAGTTTTCGGGTTCTTTTCTTTAAGATTCAACGTCAGATCGCCGCCCGTACACTTGAAAAATTGTTCAAGAAGCATCAGCTGTTACAATTTCTCAAACGTCGATGCTTTCTCAGAACGCAGCCAGTTTCTAAATGCATCGGACAGATCCCGGGGATGCTCAAGAAAGGTGTACTCACGACCCTTCATTACACCCCGGAACTTCAATCTGTACGTCTCTGGTTGTAACTCATATGCCCGCAGGACAGCCTCCTTCAATACCTCATAATCGATGAAAGACTCCAAGGGCAACGCATCATATGCCTTGAGTCCTTTGCCAACCAACCTAGAGGAAACAAGGGCTGCCCACTTAGCCTCGGGCCATTGGTGCTCCCGGCAGTTCTTCTCAAAACGCATACAAAATTCGGAGACACCCGACTCATCAAATACAGGGACCAACTTGAGCAGGTGCGATAAAGACTGATCAAGACCTCGATTCCCAGAACCGAGACGCTGCCCTGTTGACTCCACCCGAGACTTCTCAAGATCTATGTCTGCACAGTAATTCGTAGCCTCAATCCTGAGCTCAGCCTCTCTCTGCTTAAGCTCAGCCTCATGCCTTCGTTGCTCAAGCTCAGCCTCACGTATGGCCTTTCTCTCCTCAATCTTAGCCATCTCAAGCTGGAAGATCATATCTGCAGTTAAACCTTGAGGAGGAGGAGATGCAACAATTGGAGACTCACCCAAGTGCAAACCACGCTGCCAGTGACTATCGGCCTGCGGGACCGTACCCGGCTCCGGAGCCCGAGGGGGCGCCATGGTAGGAGTCGAGTGGAATGGGGCTGGGCCGAAGGTGCCCCAGCTCCCGCTCCACCCGAAGCCCCACGCACCCCGCCGAGCACACAGGCCACCAGGTCACCTCTCGACGTGCTGCTAGTGCCCACACGCCCCATGACCGTGGCCAAACACTGGAGACCATACCGATCAATCCCCGACACCCGGTCACCAGTAATAGGTATCTCCAGAAACTTCCTTGCATCCTCCTCACTAGTTATAACTCTAATGCCTTCGGACAAACCACGCTGCTGCACCTCAGAGTCTGTTTCCCGTACTGTGTCCTCACTGTACACTGATCCGTCGTCCGACATATTGTCCACCGAAAATTCTCAACGTTTATATATAAAAAAAAAAAGAGAAGTACCTAAACTCTTATGTAGCACTATAAACTCCGGTGTTCCTCAGGGCTCTGTCCTATCTCCTATTCTCTTTCTAATTTTTATAAATGATCTCCTTAACTGTACCTTAATTCCCATCCATTCATACGCAGACGACTCAACCTTACACTACTCCATTAGTTTTTCAGAACGCCCCAGCCAGCAATCTCTCAACAACAAACGTAATGAAGCCATAGAACTCTTAAATTCTGATCTAAATACAATTTCCAATTGGGGCAGAGAAAACCTTGTTAACTTTAATGCTTCCAAAACCCAATTTCTCCATCTATCTACCCGTCAGGATCTCCCAGCGGACTATCCCTTATTCTTCAACAATACAAAAATCAACCCTTCATCTTCTCTCAATATTCTTGGTGTCTCTTTTTCTTCTGCTCTCATTTGGAAGGACCATATTACCAGTCTTGCTAAGGCAGCCTCCCAGAAGCTGGGTGTGCTCAACCGCCTTAGGGGGTTCTTTTCCCCTGCACAGCTTCTTGCTCTGTACAGGGGCATAGTGCGCCCTTGTATTGAGTATTGTTCACATGTGTGGGGAGGTTCCTCTCACACCGCTCTCCTAGACAAAGTTGAAAGGAAGGGCTTTCGTATCATTAACTCCCGTCCACTCACCAACTCTCTGCAATCTCTCTCTCTCCGCCGCAATGTTGCATCTCTCTCGCTATTCTATCGCTACTATAATAATCAGTGTTCCTCAGAGCTATCCCAGTGCATACCACCTCCTTTACGTAGGGCACGTGGTACCCGTCTTGCAACTCAATCCCACCCCTACTCTGTGCAACTCTCCAACCCAAGAGTGAAACGTTACTCTCAAACTTTCTTCTACTCAACAGCTGAGCTCTGGAACTCTCTCCCAGAATCAGTCTTTCCCTCTTCCTATGACTTAAATTGCTTCAAACTCCGTGTGTCCAGGCATTTTGGCTCGAACGTCCCTTGATTTTGGCCCTGTCACTCTTTCAACTATGGGGGAGGCACTCGCTATAGGCAGTTATGCCTTTTGCCTCCCTCAATCACATAGAAAAAAAAAAAAAAAAAAAAAAAAAAAATTCACTCAAAAATGCTTGAAGACTCTTAAGTGGTATACTACTTGCCAAAAAAAATCCATGTGTCCACTATATTCCTTTAAAAATAAAAAAATAAATGACCACAACACTCCTGCAATATTTCTCTAAGTTCACAAAATTCTAAGCAAGGTCGCCATTTGTTACGACCGGGACTCGTATAAAACAAGGGCTCTTAATCATTGGACTAGAAAGGCACACAGCCACAACGGTAACACTAGATCCAACCCTCGAACTTATAATGCCGGCGCACAAAAACACCTATACCCTCCAGAGTTAAATCTGCGATAACGGGGTATCCTATAACTCGGTATAAATGCACTACTACTACAGGCTGATGATCTCTGATACAGCCTGATCACAACAACATACAATTACGTTAATAATGTATACAAGGAAAAAGGATAGAGAGCTTAATTAAATCACTGCAATGATTTAATGCAAACAAGAAGAAGGTATAATTAAAGTTACTCTAAACAATAATAAACTGTCACTCCTATATTTAAGAAAGTGAATGAAAGTCCTAAAGCATCGAACGGGAATTTTCTGAAGATAGTCTGATGCTGCTTAAGATGATCGAATCGGATTTTGAACTGTTATATAAAGCAGGAACAAGATATGACAAGTGTATGGACATACAGGGTTAACTGGCACAGGAATAATAATAAATGCGCAATAGTATTATCTCCAACAACAAAAGATGTGCTTCCTCAGGCAACTCAAAAAGCCTGCTCGGGTTGTGCAACTCAACAACAACCAAGGCTTACAGTCAATGTGAATAAAAATGCTGCATACATAACATAAGAGCTTATAATCCTAATCGGGTGTCTGCTAGGCTAATAAAGTCTAGCTGGGATGTCGTAGGCTAGGAAACAATGGCTGAGCAAGCGGCTCGTAGCCTAGCGAGGTCCTTAAGACTGTGTGGCCAAATTACGTTAACTGACGGGGTGCTCTCTTGAGAGATCCAGATCGCTAGTATCTGGTTCTCTCCTGGCGACCCTCTCAAAGTCAAAGCAAAACGAGTTAGTACAGTGTTGGGTCGCAGAGGCAAAAGCCCTCACTCGCAACACAGTGCTAAACTCACAAGGTACACAGTCAGATAGACCACCTAGGCTTCCCACGTCTCTGTTGCGATTGTACAGGTTCAACAAAACCTGTTACACATTGCAAATCACAACAAAAGTAGCCTTACCCCAGTCTAGCATTAAATAGCCCAGCAGACAGCCAAGGAATAGGTAGGGAGACACCGTGAGTGTGTCAAACCTAAATGGTAACCCCTCCAAAATGCCTAACTAAACATATAATATCTGAGAGCTTCAGCATATAATACGATGGCCGATATATGAAATCGTGCAGAACCAAAGGGGAGTTATGATATTAAATAGAGAGGAAGAATGAGAGGTAAGAAGTTGAGAGAGAGAGAGAAAGTGCTCTATAGGTAGAAGTCGGGGACAGGTGGTAAGGGAGGTGTGAAGGGTATGCTGGTCAGGCAAGCTCTGAGGAGAGAAGGCACAGAGGCAGCAGGAGTGCGGGGGGACCACTTCCTGACACGGCGGGAGAGCTGCAGGGCGGCGCCAAACCACTCAGAGGGCCCGGCCGTTGCATAACATCACCGAGGCAACACGTATTCCTACGCGACTACCCTCTGCCTCCTGTACTTACTCACTCACACTCTCTAGCTGTATCATTCAGTCTTATACATTAAACTTATAACTGATTATATAAAATAGAATGCATTCTCACAGTCGAAAATAAAGACCACTTCTATACTGCCTGTGACATGACGATTCACACGAAAGAAAGTACAACATTGTAGATAGATTGTAGCCCATTTCACTGCCCTGGCAAGCGCTAGTGGCTACCGGGAGGCGATTCTGCCAATGCTGGCAGGCGTCACACCCCGCCCAAGATATAGGACGCTCAACATTAGGCGAGCACGATATCTGACAAGGCAGAATGCCGACAAGACCCGTCACACATAGCCACTCCACCAGAAATTAAATGCAAAGCACAAGTCTTACATAAAACAACATATCAATATAAAGAAAATCTTATAACCCCTCTCAAACATAATAGTATAATTTAGCCTACTATGCTCCCTGAGCGACCTTCACAAAGCCCAGCCTCCTAAGTGAAAACACGGTTCAACTTAGGACTTTAGCTATAACATAGGCAACTTACAATTAACTATCAAAAGAAAGAGTTTTTATGTGATTTTTTATTTAATTTTAATGTTGTTTTTGGCAGCTGCTCTACAGGGGCAAGCCTAGTTTTTCTCCACTCTCACCACACACTGATATAATGGCGAGGGTTCTCCTGCAAACAAACCCTCCCGTGACAAACAATCAGCCAAAACATTATCAGTGCCCTTAGCATGCCACACATCCAACTTGTGTTCCGGCATCACAACAACACCTGGCACTGATAAACTGCCCAGTTCATCACAAGACTGGCACTTCTCTTCGCTCTTTCCGGCAACGGGACCTGCCAAAAGCCTTTCACTAGTTCTACCTTCGTGATAGGTGATGCAGCCCCGATGCGGTCTATGGTGTCGTCAACTCTTGATAAGGTATAGGCGTCTGTCAGGGAAAATTCACACTCACTCTTGCAATCAACACACACACTGATCTTGCCACTTAACACAGGTTGTAAAGTTACAGGCAACGACCACTCACGACATTCCTTATCCCTCAGACCCTTGGGTAATGGATAGGTGTCTGTCGGGGATAATGCTTCCACACTCTTGCAGTCACCATACACACGGATCTTGCCACTCAACTCAGGTTGCAAACTCACTGGCAATGACCACTCATGATATCCCTTATCCCTCAGACCCTTTTTCCACATGTCGGCTAGCTCTGTTTTCACGGCAGGCTGTTGAGCAGGATTTATATGGTAGGGAATTAAACTGAGCCTAGCTCTGTCTCCAGCCTCCATGTCGTATTCTACCCCGTACATCAGGCCTGGAGAAGCAACAAACATGCGGATGCACTGCCACAGCCTCGTAAACAACTTATCTCGCAGAACAACATGCCTAGTACCCTCCCACAACCCAGCCGAGACCGCAGCTTCTAACCTGTAGTCTCCCTCCTTCTCCACCTTTGTCCCTAGAACAGCCAGGTCATGAGAGGGACAATCAGTACCACCTGTGCAGTCACTCCCATAGTTCATTATTGCTAAGGCTACCCCGCCGATACCGTACATGCGCACCCCCGCATTCCTTACGACTACATCTGCCTGCGCAGCATCACCGCTTTTAGAGACATGACCAGATACAGTCGGTCTATGTTGCATCCGACTAGAGCAGCATTGGGAAGCTATACGACGACCGGGCACATCCACTCCACAGCCAACCTCACCAATCTGCTCAATGTCCTCCTTCTGACCACCACGCTTGGCAGCCATGGGTCGACCCTGACCTGACAACCATGTCCAAGCCTCGTCGCCCACCTTGAACCACCGAAACAATGAGGCTAACGGTCTCCCAACATTCACGTGACCTGCCCGCGGAACATCTTGCACCGCCTGAGTTGTGAGGCTCGGGTGCTCGGCACGACCAGTGGGGTATGAACCGAGCTGGTGCTGGAGCGCTGCACACTGCTGCTCAGGCAGGTGCTCTAGCGCTTCCACAGCCACCAGACTCGTGTCCCCCGGCCACTGCTCCGCCGAGGCATGACAATCCCTACTCTCCTCCACCTGTGCCCTACTGCCCCCCTCTCCTTCTCCACCTTGGCCGCTGCAGACCAACACAGGGACAGTAGGCTGCTCAGGTGGTTGCCTCACAAACTCCTCCAACAGGTTCACATGACATGTTTCCCCGTCCTCGTGTTTGATCTCGACAGCACCATTACCACACTTCTGAACTTCCGGATCCTCCAACTGCAGTTTACAAATATCTGAGGGAACCAACCTGTCTAAGTGCTTCCGAAGCAACCCAAGTCCTCCCCCAATATCAAACTGAGTAACCCTTTTTTCTCTCTGTGTGTAACGTTCCTGCCTCGGAGTCTCTTCCTGCCCTACCTCCTCACTAGCTGTGACAGGTCCTGGGGCTTCTCCAGACTCCAACAATGGTGCCAATACTGAGTCGCCAAGAAGAGCTGCTGGTACTAAACTCTCCAAACTTTTACCAACATTAGCCGTCTTCCAACCGTTCCTCCGTTGATCAGAAGACTGAGGAATAGGCTGTGACACTTTGGATGCAAGAGGTCTTGTAACAACGCATGCCATAGGTTGTACTTGACACTTCTCTACCCACTCCTGTTCCTCCCTACTCACGTCGGCCGGCTTCTCGGCAACGACTAAGGGGGAAACCTTAGAAGTAGGCACCGCAAAGTACCCGTGCCGCGTTTATTGGTCTACCAGTAAAGTTCTTCATCAAAGTCTGAGAGGCACCCGTGTCTCGTAACAGCTCAACTCCATGCTTCTTACCAGACCATTTCTCGCAGCCACACCCTCGATGGTCGCAAAAGACATTGCGGACAGGGTTCGAGCCTTCCGGATTCTTCTCCACTGGCTGTGTCCCAGCCTCTGACGTTATACCCCGGGCAAACTCAGACGACTTCGGGGACACCCCAATGTTGCGAGCCAAAGACACAACTACATTAGGTAGCTTAATTGCTTGGGCAGGCTCTTGCAAAATGCCCCTTCTCATGACAATGAAAACACTCTAACTCCCCCTTGGGCTTCCCTTGAGGTGGGGAAGGGCACTGACCCTTCTTAAACGGGACGGTACTAGGTTTATGGTCAGTTTTGGTGTCGTTGCTCTTGTTCTTAGTGTAATTATGTGTACCAGTGTTTGCCTTACAAACTCCTCCAACAGGTTCACATGACATGTTTCCCCGTCCTCGTGTTTGATCTCGACAGCACCATTACCACACTTCTGAACTTCCGGATCCTCCAACTGCAGTTTACAAATATCTGAGGGAACCAACCTGTCTAAGTGCTTCCGAAGCAACCCAAGTCCTCCCCCAATATCAAACTGAGCAACCCTTTTTTCTCTCTGTGTGTAACGTTCCTGCCTCGGAGTCTCTTCCTGCCCTACCTCCTCACTAGCTGTGACAGGTCCTGGGGCTTCTCCAGACTCCAACAATGGTGCCAATACTGAGTTGCCAAGAAGACCTGCTGGTACTAAACTCTCCAAACTTTTACCAACATTAGCCGTCTTCTTCCAACCGTTCCTCCGTTGATCAGAAGACAGAGGAATAGGCTGTGACACTTTGGATGCAAAAGGTCTTGTAACAACGCACGCCATAGGTTGTACTTGACACTTCTCTACCCACTCCTGTTCCTCCCTACTCACGTCGGCCGGCTTCTCGGCAACGACTAAGGGGGAAACTGTAGAAGTAGGCACCGCAAAGTCGTTGCCGAGAAGGAGGTCGACGCCCCCAACAGGCAAGTTCTCCACAATTCCCACATCCAACTCTCGTGTCACACCATCTACCTTCAGTTCCATCCTGACCAATGGGTATGACCTGATAGCATTGATACCTTGCACCACAACTACCTGTGCCGCGTTTATTGGTCTACCAGTAAAGCTCTTCATCAAAGTCTGAGAGGCACCCGTGTCTCGCAACAGCTCAACTCCATGCTTCTTACCAGCCCATTTCACGCAGCCACGCCCTCGATGGTCGCAAAAGACATCGCGGACAGGGTTCGAGCCTTCCGGATTCTTCTCCACTGGCTGTGTCCCAGCCTCTGACGTTATACCCCGGGCAAACTCAGACGACTTCGGGGACACCCCAATGTTGCGAGCCAAAGACACAACTGCATTAGGTAGCTTGCTTGGACAGGCTCTTGCAAAATGCCCCTTTTCATGACAATGAAAACACTCTAACTCCCCCTTGGGCTTCCCTTGAGGTGGGGAAGGGCACTGACCCTTCTTAACCCTTATTTAGTGGGTGGTAAGGTATTTTACACTGTACCGCTCAGCGGGCATGATCCCGAAATATTCGCTCAATTTCACTCGCCCTAGCGCCGTTACTATGGCTCCAATGCGAACGAAACGATCATTTTTGGAAAGAGCAACTCTTCGTCTCCCCATATAAGTCTATGTATGGATGTTATGAATGAGTGTGGAGGGTGGGAAGAAGTGAGGAAGTGGAGGTACTTTTTGGTCTATTTCCCGGGCGCGTTCGGTTGCGTTCGCTTTGGCCTGACTTCGGCCTCTCGCGCGTCTACTATTCCTTCGGTAATCGGTCTTATTTTTCTCTTATTTCTCCTTATTTCTGTATTCTCTGTATTCTCTCTCTCTCTCTCTTTCTTTCTCTCTCTCTCTCTTTCTTTCTCTCTCTCTCTCTCTCTCACTCCTGTCTGTCTGTCTGTCTCTCTCTCTGGCTCTCTCGCTTCCCTCTCTCGCGCGCTCTGTCTCTCTCTCTCTTCCTCATCCGTATATGTAATTCTCATTATTATTTTCTCTAATCTCTCTCACTCCTCCTGTCTGTCTGTCTCTCTGGCTCGCTCGCTTTCCCTCTCTTGTGCTCCCTTTCTCTCTTCCTCATCCGTATATGTATTTCTCATCATTATTTTCTCTAACTAATCCCTCTATTTCATTTATTTGCTTGTAATATTTCTGTATTATTATATCTTTTTCACTCTTTCTTCAGTTCAGTTTCTGTATTCTCTCTATACGGTGGGAATGGTATTTCGTATGAGGGATGTGCAGCACAAATATTCAATCTTTTGTTGTTTGGTTGTTTGTATTACCGTAAGAAATTTACTGAACGCCTGCAAATAATACGCTATAAAATGCTTGCAATCTCTCTATTTTCTCTAATCTCTCTCACTCCTCCTCTCTCTCTCTCTCTCTCTCTCTCTGGCTCGCTCGCTTTCCCTCTTCCTCATCCGTATTGTGTATTTCTCATTATTATTTTCTCTAACTAATCCCTCTATTTCATTTATTTGCTTGTAATATTTCTGTATTATTATATCTTTTTCACTCTTTCTTCAGTTCAGTTTCTGCATTCTCTCTCTCTCTCTGTTTCGCTTGCTTTGCAGGAATTTTGTTTTTGTTTTATATATAATATGTAATAATTTACTTATCATTACTTACTATATCGTATAAACAATAGTAGGTAGCCAACTTACCATAATACCGATACACCAAACCGATCCGCATGCGGTTTTGTTTATCACCTGTTTACTAAAGTGCCACCATTATCGATTTTCTTGGAGCCGACTCGAGCGGGAGGGTAACCATTTGAAGTTAAATCCGCTAGCATATATTGTTAGATGTGTGACGCATGTCGAGTATGAGCATGCTGTACAGAACGCCCAGTCAGGCCCCACTCTCGCTAGGATCGTCAGGGCAGGAACTTTGGCTGTAGTCTGTGTAGAGTTTCCTAACTTAGTTTATGTGAGCCGTTGTACTATAAGTATTATAAATATGTATTTTGTTTTCATCTGAGTCAACGAGTTCTATTTTATATCATTAGTTATAAGTGTTGTGTGTGGGACTTATTTGTAATGATGAGAGGAGAGAGAGAGTATGTAACGGGGACCAGTGAGTGCGCCACGCGGGCAGGTAGGCCTAATTCCCTCCTCCCTCCTCCCTCCTCCCTCTCAGTGCGTGGGAAATCCTTTGTCGATCCCAGATTGAGAGAGAATATTACGTAATGATTGCTAGTGGGCGGTCCTTAGTAGTTGGTGATATGCTCACTAGAGGGCCGAGTATAAAAAGGGAAGTCTAGCCGCATTGTCCCTTAGAACTCATCAGGCAGAGCGACTTCTCATATCCCTTGCAACTATCCATATTCTTCCGACTGATGTGAACTTTCTCTACTCTCTGAACAGCCTATCTTCTTCTCTTCTCGTCCCTTTTTAACCAATGACCCCTTTGGTGCAGATTTAGTCAGCCAAAGTATTATCGCTTGAGTTCTCACGAGATAAGTGCCTGTTAGATAGCCTATTTTTGGAAGGGTTAACTAGAATAGGATTGATTGATGTTTGTTGCACTCGTATATGCATTTCCCTGTGTGCGATTATTCATGTTCCTGTTTTCTGCTGGTTTAGGCAATGCTAGACTGGGATAGGGTTTCTGAGTTGTGATTTCCTATGAGTACTAGGTTGCGGTTGAACCAGTACAATTGCAACGGAGACGTGGAACGCCTAGGTGGTCTTTCTGACTGTGTACCGTGGGAGTTTAGCACTGTGTTGCGAGTGAGGGCTTTTGCCTCTGCCACCCAACACTGTGCTATCTCATTTGCTTGACTTTGAGAGGATCGCCAGGAGAGAACCAGATACTAGTGATCTGGATCTCTCAAGAGAGCATCCCGTCAATTAACGTAATTTGGCCGCACAGTCTTAAGGACCTCGCTAGGCTACGAGCCGCTTGCTCAGCCATTGTCTCTTAACCTTATGTATCCCAGCTAGACTTTGCTCGACCAGCAGATACAGCATAGTATTGAAGCTTCTCCTTATGTATATTATTGTTTATGCACTATTGATTTCATGTGTGGCACGCTTAGCTACTTCAGAGATTAGTGGCCCACGAGCACAATCTTAGTAGGCTATTGCCAGTGCATTGTCGGAGTACTTCTTCTTAATGTTTGCCATATCCTATTGCTTATTCTTATAATTCTTCTTATGTCAATTTAAAGCCTTTAATTACCAGTGAGTTATTCATTAAATTGCTGTTCAAAATCCGATACTTACTTCTTATGAGTATTCGAGAAGCATCTAACTTATCAGAAGATTCC
>JBAKBP010019970.1:40000-43532 GCA_037953745.1 Lithodes maja
CCCTTGCTCTGGACCTAGGGGGTGGTCCCATTGACACCCTGGGGAACAGGAACAATAACAAAAACAAATATATAAATGAAACAAAATTATAAATAAAATAAAATGATAGGCCTATAAATAAAATAAATAAAAACTATAATAAATACAAATATATATAAAATAACTATATAAATACTCGATTATGGGCCCTGCCCTTGCTCTGGACCTAGGGGGTGGTCCCATTGACACCCTGGGGAACAGGAACAATAACAAAAACAAATATATAAATGAAACAAAATTATAAATAAAATAAAATGATAGGCCTATAAATAAAATAAATAAAAACTATAATAAATACAAATATATATAAAATAACTATATAAATACTCGATTATGGGCCCTGCCCTTGCTCTGGACCTAGGGGGTGGTCCCATTGACACCCTGGGGAACAGGAACAATAACAAAAACAAATATATAAATGAAACAAAATTATAAATAAAATAAAATGATAGGCCTATAAATAAAATAAATAAAAACTATAATAAATACAAATATATATAAAATAACTATATAAATACTCGATTATGGGCCCTGCCCTTGCTCTGGACCTAGGGGGTGGTCCCATTGACACCCTGGCGAACAGGAACAATAACAAAAACAAATATATAAATGAAACAAAATTATAAATAAAATAAAATGATAGGCCTATAAATAAAATAAATAAAAACTATAATAAATAAAAAAATATATAAAATAACTATATAAATACTCGATTATGGGCCCTGCCCTTGCTCTGGACCTAGGGGGTAGTCCCAGTGACACCCTGGGGAACAGGAACAATAACAAAAACAAATATATAAATGAAACAAAATTATAAATAAAATAAAATGATAGGCCTATAAATAAAATAAATAAAAACTATAATAAATACAAATATATATAAAATAACTATATAAATACTCGATTATGGGCCCTGCCCTTGCTCTGGACCTAGGGGGTGGTCCCATTGACACCCTGGGGAACAGGAACAATAACAAAAACAAATATATAAATGAAACAAAATTATAAATAAAATAAAATGATAGGCCTATAAATAAAATAAATAAAAACTATAATAAATACAAATATATATAAAATAACTATATAAATACTCGATTATGGGCCCTGCCCTTGCTCTGGACCTAGGGGGTGGTCCCATTGACACCCTGGGGAACAGGAACAATAACAAAAACAAATATATAAATGAAACAAAATTATAAATAAAATAAAATGATAGGCCTATAAATAAAATAAATACAAACTATAATAAATAAAAATATATATAAAATAACTATATAAATACTCGATTATGGGCCCTGCCCTTGCTCTGGACCTAGGGGGTGGTCCCAGTGACACCCTGGGGAACAGGAACAATAACAAAAACAAATATATAAATGAAACAAAATTATAAATAAAATAAAATGATAGGCCTATAAATAAAATAAATAAAAACTATAATAAATACAAATATATATAAAATAACTATATAAATACTCGATTATGGGCCCTGCCCTTGCTCTGGACCTAGAGGGTGGTCCCATTGACACCCTGGGGAACAGGAACAATAACAAAAACAAATATATAAATGAAACAAAATTATAAATAAAATAAAATTATAGGCCTATAACCATCTCCTCCACCACCACCACCACCATCTCCACCACCACCACCACCATCTCCACCACCACCACCACCCCGACCACCACCACCACCACCACCACCACCATCTCCACCACCACCCCCACCATCTCCACCACCACCACCACCCCCACCATCACCACCACCACCACCACCATCTCCACCACCACCACCACCATCTCCACCACCACCACCACCATCTCCACCACCACCATCTCCACCACCACCACCACCATCTCCACCACCACCCCGACCATCACCACCATCTCCACCACCACCACCACCATCTCCACCACCACCACCACCACCACCATCACCACCACCACCACCATCTCCACCACCACCACCACCATCTCCACCACCACCACCACCACCATCTCCACCACCACCACCACCACCATCTCCACCACCACCACCACCACCATCTCCACCACCACCACCACCACCATCTCCACCACCACCACCACCATCTCCACCACCACCACCACCCCGACCATCACCACCACCACCCCGACCATCACCACCACCACCATCACCACCACCACCACCACCACCATCTCCACCACCACCACCACCATCTCCACCACCACCACCACCATCTCCACCACCACCACCACCATCTCCACCACCACCACCACCACCACCACCATCTCCACCACCACCACCACCACCACCATCTCCACCACCACCACCATCTCCACCACCACCACCACCACCACCAAAAATGTTGACTGTACTTACTCACACTGCTGAGATTCCCTCGTGGCCACCAAGCCGTATATGTAGAGTGCTTTTTGCCCATAAAAAACTTACCTCCCAAGCACTTTCCACCAATAAATTATCGAGCAAAAATGCAAGCACTTTTCACCACTAAATTATCGAGCAAAAATGCACAGGGCTGAGGGAGCATGGCGACATATGCTCGACCAGTAATGAAAGTTTTTTTCACTAAGAAACACTAATACAAGGTAAGATACACTACTTGAACGGATAAATAGCAATATAATTGACTGATATTTATATGAAAGTGTTCCACAAACAAGCAAAACGTTTGGCAAAAAGCATGGCCCCTCCCTCCACCACCTTGGTCACGTAGCCTACACCAGAGAATGCTCGACCAGTAATAAAAGTGTTTTCACTATAAACACTTATACAAGTAAAATACACTACTTCAAGTGATAAATAGCAATATAATTGACTCAATATGGTATGAAAGTGATCCACAAACAAGCGAAACCATGGCCCCTCGTGGAGCCCACCTTGGTCACGTACACCAGACTAGCAAAACACTTCACTAACATGGTTTTTATACCCTAAACAAGAATAACACAATAATCCATCGATAACCCAACGATATAGCACTTCGTTTGGGTTATATTAGGGCGGTAATATCAGCCAGGCTGGGCAAAATGGAGGCCCCTTGGTTTAAAGGGCCACACACACCCACCTACTAGGCTGACTGATGGGAAGAAACTGACTCTCTCTACCACCGCGGGGCCCTCACAGGGACGCTAGGGGGTTGCTAGATTTTCCCACATGTACATCTAACTTATCGGACTTACCAGCCAAAAAACCGGCTCAATTGCGTCATAAACTTATTTTCTAGCAATATAATAAGTCCATATGACGCGATCGCGTCATATGTGTTTTTGGTTCACTCTGCCATATGACGCGATCGAGTCATATATGTCTGGGAGAGTTAACATCCATTCCGGGAGACAGGGACGTGAGGCCACCAACATCACAGGCCCTGAAGGAGCTCCAGCAAAGAGCTCATCATTCTCTCCATGGAATGCTCCACAAAAGGCGCCATCAACAACAACTACAGCAGAAGGGGAAGCGGTACTGAAGGCCAAGATTTTCGCCTGAGTCCAGT
>JBAKBP010019971.1:0-43531 GCA_037953745.1 Lithodes maja
GTAGTTCCTCATAATTATGGTTTATTTCTTAGTTGGGGAATCATTTTAGATACTCTCTGTTGTGCTCTCTCTAGTTTTTCAATGTCCTTTATATAGTATGGCGACCAAAACTGGACACAAAATTCCAAATGCAAAGGAACCAATGAATTATATAATGTGCGTAAACCTTTTTCAGATTTATATTAATTAGATATACCAATGAAGCCAATAATATTTGTATTTTTTGTTCTAACAACTTCAGCCACTTGTTGGGCAGGTTTTAAATCGCTTGTTATAGTTACTCCAAGATCCGTTTCTTTATTTACGTGTATTAGTTTAATTCCGTTAGTTGAATAGTTTGCGTTTTCATTTTTTCTGCCGATGTGAAGCACCTAGCATTTATCTATATTGAAATTCATCTGCCATGTCTGAGCCCAGTTTGATAGCTTGCATAGATCACTCTGAATATCTTGTTTGTACGATGGCAAGTAATTTGTTTTGCAATGTTTGTGACCTCAACGAATTTAGAGATTCTGCATGATAGCCCATCATCAATATCATTAATATTTATAAGAAATATAAATGGACCGAGAACTAAGCCTTGTAGTACACCGCTTGTAAGATTTATCCAATGTTGTTGTTGTTGTTGTTCCCCAAGCTGCCTGGCTGAACAGCCCCAAGGCCCCGAGCAAGGCAAAGGCCATAACCGAGCGCCCCTACACAACCTTCCCTGCCGACCACAATAAAGCCTGGGTGACCGAAGCCACTCCATGGTGGGGAGCTGAGGAGGGTGCTGAGGAGGGTGCGGAAACGCCCGGGAAACCAAAGCCCCACCCAGGGCCCTGTGCCCCTCAGCAATTATGAAGAGAAAGGTGAGGGACAAAGGAAGAATGTGACGCTTTGACTTCCAATCTTGGTAGATTGGGAGGTCAATCCACGGAAGAGACGCCGTCACTTGAGATCTAGAAAATATATAAGTAAAAGGAACAGTCAGAGTAAGCTATGGGTATGGCAGAGATCGCTCAGTTCTCACTCTGATAGACTATATATATATATATATATATATATATATATATATATATATATATATATATAAATATATATATATATATATAGACTATATATGATATAGAGAAATAGATTTATCCAATTAGAGGTTTTGCTGTTAATTACTACTAGTTGCTTTCGCTCACTTAAGGGGGGGTGACCTGCTTTTGTTCTCTCCTTTTCTATCTTTCTCTGGCTTGTATCCATTTGGCCCCATTCAGCCTACTGTTTTAAGACGATTTTCCCCATCCAGGTGTCAATTTTTTTACTGGTGAGCGGTAGCGAGCCAGCATATTTTTTATTTTTGTTTGAAAGCAGGCTAAATTTGTAAATTTTTCGATAGAAAAATTTCTCCGGCGAAGCCGGATTTCTATATATAATGCTGGCTCGCTATCGCTCGCCAGTAAAAAATCGACACCTAGATGGGGATAAACGTCTTAAGATAGTTGGCTGAATGGGGCCGAATGGATACAAGCCAGAGAAAGAGAGAAAAGGACAGAAATAACAAAAAGCAGGTCACCCCCCTTAACCAATCCTGAATCCATTGAAGAACAAACTCGTGAATACCTTGAGCTTTTACTATCAGTCTGTTGTGAAATACTTTATCGAATGTTTTTTGAAAATCAAAGTAATCGATGTCAACTGCTATATTTTCGTCATATACATTTAAGGGAGCCCACTTCGTTTTTGTTTCTCTTTCTTTCCCTCTCTCTTTGGCTTGTATCCATTCGGCCCCATTCAGCCTACTAATTTAAGATGTTTACCCCCATCCAGGTGTCAATATTTACCTGGCGAGCGGTTGCGAGCCGGCATATACAGTATATATATTTTTGTTTTGACATCAAGCTAAATTTTTAAGTTTTTCGATAGAAAAATGTCTCCGGCAAAGCCGGGTTTCTCCATACAATGCTGGCTCGCTATCGCTTGCCAGGAAGAAATCGACACCTGGATGGGAATACACGTCTTAAAACAGTTGGCTGAATGGAGCCGAATGGATACAAGCCAGGGAGAGAGAAAATTAGAGAAAGATAAAAAAAAAAGCCGGAGACCCCCCATAAGATATCGTGGAGAAAGTCAAGGAGGTTTGTCAGACATGATCGATTACTTCGGAAACCAGGTTGCGAGTCCTTTATAAGGTTGTTAACATCATAATGGCATCTATAATTTTATTTCGAACTATTGTTTCGTGCAGCTTCAACATAATTGAGGTGAGGCTTATTAAGCGATAGTTGCCAGGCCGAGCTATATTTCCTTTCTTAAAAATGGGTGCTACATTAGCTGATTTATATTTTTTAGGGACATTATTGATATATATTGATTTGTCAAATATAAGGGTTAGTGGTTTTTAGATTTCATTGTTTAATTCTTTAATGAAATTAGGCAAACATTTATCGGGTCCAGGGGTTTTATTGGATCTTAATTTTGATATGGCATCGAAGATGTCTGTGTTTGTAGTTTCAATGTTGCATAGGCCATTGTAGTCGTATAATTGAACTGGCGGAATATGAGGAGCAGAGTTCGTGTCTTCCTCAGTAAACCCCGATACAAAAACGCTCCTCGTTTTCGTCAACTATCGGGCTAATTGTCGAGGTAACTACTTGTTTTTACATCTGGTATAGCGATAACACTCTTTGGGATTTAAATTGCTTTAATTTGCAATATGTTGTTCATACCTATTTTTACTCTGTATAACGACGAAGATTGATGAAATGCTCACACACACACTGTTACGACTGGGGTTCAAATATATCAGGGCTCTTATTCATTGGACTAGTAATGGCATAAATGTTACAACGGAAAGCGCTAGCTCCAACCTCTGAAGTATATTCCCAGTGAACAACGAACACAAATACTCTACAGAGTTCTATATGCAATAATAGGCTATCAAACTCTCAATAAATGTGCGTCTACTCTAGGCTTAATGTTATGTGAAAACAGCCTATTACTACCTATAACCGAAGGTGCTTGGTTATGGTATACAAAGTAAGGTGGTAAGAGAAGTTACAGCTTACGTTACTTTAATCAATAAATGTCAGGCACTCCTGCATGAAAGAAAGTGCACTAAAGTCCTTCAACACTAACAAGGAATCTTCTTTAAATGTTAGATGCTGTAAAGATGCTCGTATCGGAAATGGAACCCAAAAAGGCAGGCAGTGGAACAATGCTCGTGCAGGCTATGCACACAAAAAGGCAGAATATATAATGCCGTCGGAGCCAAGAATATCCTAAACACTACAACTCTAATAATAATCGCCACAATACAGTATTCCTATCAACAAAAAGAGCCTAAGTCGTTTGTGTCCCAATACATCAAACTAGGCTGCGAAATGCTTGTGTAATCATAAATGGGTATGCATAAAAAGAGTAATTAGGTTAATATACTTAGTGTCTACTATGATTGATAAAGTCTAGCTAGAGTCAATGATACGAGATACTGGTGCGCATGGCATGCTGCATAGCCTAGTGCAAATCTCAAGTCTGTGTGTCAAATATTACGTTATAATGAAGGGTAGCTCTCTTGAGAAACCTTAATACCGAAGTATTAAGCGTTCTCCTGGCGTACCTCAAAGACAAACAATCGAGACTAGAACAGTGCAGAATGGTATAGGCAAAAAGCCCTCATTCGTGCATGCTCTACTCTCAATGGCACACAGACTAGGATTTACTCAATCAACTCCAGTTCTCAGGTATGTCGTGCCGCTTTTAACTAAAGCCAGCACTCATAGGAAACAATACCTTTTATATCAGACTCCTAGTCTAGCATTATCTAATCCAGCAGAACACTAATAATTAAAGGAAGCAGCAATATGAAAGCCAACCAATGCTTCGTGATCCACTTATCTTAACAACTAACATACACAGGTTATATCAGACCTTAACACACAATACAACTGGCCAGCATGAAGCTGATTTTGCAGAGTTAACCAGAGGGGATATAATGTTAATAAAGGTGGTGAAAGATATGGAAAATGAGAGAGATAGGCCGAGGAAAAGATTCTCAGGTAAGAGCGGGGACAGGTTGCAAGGGATAAAGATGGATGCGTTCTAGAAACCAGATCTGAGGGAGAGAGTGGCGAGGAACCAGTATATATACTTTGCACTAGCTCGAGCCGCGTGGGAAACTAACGGTTACGAGTCGACCGACCACTCACAAGGCTTGCAGCATGGTAAGGACCTCTCTCCACCAACCCCCGCGAGGCAGCCAGCCGTGACGTCATCGAGCGGGACAAAAAACACTGCGCGCCACCTCTCACTCCGTTCTACTCCCTCTCTCTCTCTCCCAGATCCTATCATTACTAGTTAATGACAAAACATATACTTTACAATTAAATATATAAAGCCTTGACATGGGCGAAAACAAAGAGCCTTTCTGGACTGCCCATGACACGAGCTTTCATATGAAATAAAGCACACTCTAATACATAAACTGTAGCCCCATCCACTGCCCTGGCGATACTAGCGAGTCACTGTAGGACAAGCCATGCGGTTCTAACGGAGTGGTCAACGTCACACCCCCCCCAAGATTTTTCTCAGAGGCCCCAAGGCTCACAAAAATCTGATGGTTAGAACCCATGCTATATCTCCACTTCCCATCACCCAGCGGCAGTAAAATATCTGGCACAGTTCTTCAACAAAACATTCTTTTCAAAAGTATAACCCTCCCAACACAATAGGTTAAATTATATGTAGTTATGCTCCTCAAGAGCGAGCTTCTCTAGCCCAGCATTCTGAGAGGAGTGCAACTCAGAATTACTGCTATAACATACTGAAAAAATTCAACTATCAAAGAAAGTTTTTTATTTGATTTTTATGTTTTTAATTTGTTTATTTCGGCTGCACTATAGGGGCAAGCCTAGTTTTTTCTTCTATACCAAACACTCAACTCCTGCTTTACGACCCAATACGCTGGGCTACAACCGCGAGCCAACAAGCACTAAGCGCAAAATACTATTCAAACTAAAGCAGGAGGCTACCCGTGTGTCAATCTACCCAGGATCATATACCCTTGAACGACCATCTGCAACCACGTTGTCACAACCGGCAATATGGCGTATGTCCAGGTTATATACCAATAACCTTAGTGACCACCTGGTCAGCCTCATATTCCGATTGTGAAACTGGTCCAAGAACTTGAGAGGGTGATGATCTGGGTAAACTACAACGACCGGACCATAGGCTGGAACACAGACCTCGAAATGCCTCAGAGCAAGTACAACTGCCAGCAGCTCCTCCTCGACAACAGAGCAGCTCCCCTGGGCCGAATTGTACTTCTCCGAGCAGAAACTAACAGGATGCTCCAGCCCATCATCGTCCTTTTCCACAAGGACGGCACCAGCTCCCACACCACTAGCCTCCGTTGCTAGTTGGAAAGATAGGCTAAAGTCAGGGGCCCTGAGGATCGGGTGAGTGCACAACAGGTGTTTTACTTCTCCAAACACCCTCTCACACTCAGGCGCCCACTTGAACATCTCATCCTTCCAGTTATCCTCCACCTGAGCTTGACTGTCCCGTTCTCCTTCTCCACCTTGACTGCTAAACGTCATCACAGGCACAGTGAGAGGCTCAGGGGGGTGCCTCTCATACTCCTTCATGGGATTAACATGACATAACTGATTGCGCTTCCGTCTGTCTGGAGTGGCTACCAAGTAAACCAGGTCCGATAGCTCCTCCACCACCCTATAAGGACCAGTGTACTTAGCGGATAAGGGGTGACCTACAAGGGGCAGTAGCATCAACACCTCCTGACCCACGTGAAACTCCCTGTGTTCAACCTTGAGGTCGTACCTGTCCTTCATGAGGGCCCGAGAGCTAGTCAAACTACGGCCAGCCAACTCCAGACTGCGCAACATCCATTCTCGACTGTTGAGGACACACTTGAGCATAGAACAAGGTTTTTCTGCGCCCTCCCATACTTCTTCAACCATATGGAGAGGCCCTCTGACACGGTGTCCAAAGACGAGCTCATTAGGGCTGAATCCCAAACATTCCCCAGGTACCTCCCGTGCAGTAAACAAAACAACATGAATCTCCTGCGGGTAACCATACCGGGAAAAACACACTAGCAAGCCTCGGACCACCGTCCTCGCTGACCCATTTCTCATAGGGTACGCGTCAGGGTACCTCGTTGCTACATCTCTCAACTGTGCAACACTGTCCTCCTTTAACTCGACAGCACCGGTACCACATTCAAGAATCTCCGGGTCTTCCAATTTCAACTTACGAATGTCCGAAGGAGCAAGCCTATCCAAGTGTTTGCGAAACAACTCATGCCCCCCTCCTACATTAAATTTGGCCTCCCGTTGCTCTCTCTCTGCGTACCGTTGCTGTCTCATCGTCTTTTTAAGCCCATCCTCTGCCTTTTCCACAACAGTTACTGGGTCTTCTTCAGACTCGATATTTGGTCCTAATACTGAGTCCCCGAGAATGTCCGCTGATACTAAACTCTCAACCGCATCAACTTTCAACCCCTTCTCGGTACCCTTCCTCCGCTGATCTAAAGATTGTTGACCAGAATGTGACTCCCTGGATGCAGAATCTCCGGTGACAACACACGCCATAGGCTGTCCCGGACACTTCTCAACCCACTCCTGCTCCTCCCTACTCACGTCGGCCAGCTTCTCGGCAACGACCAAGGGTGGAGCCTCAGAAGTAGGTCCCGCAAAGTCGTTGCCGAGAAGGAGGTCGACGCCCCCAACAGGCAACTTCTCCACAATTCCCACATCCAGGTCACGAGTCACACCATCAACTTCCACCTTCATTCTCACAAGCGGGTATGACCTTGTCGCATTAACTCCCTGAACCACAACCACCCGCGCCGTATTGACAGGTTTACCAGTAAAATTTCTCAACAGTGTTTGCGATGCCCCAGTGTCACGCAAAATTCTCACCTCATGTCTTCTACCCCCCCACTCCACACAACCGAGTCCCCTGTGGTCACTAAAGGCATCACGGACAGGGAATAAGCCTTCCGGATCCTTCTGCACTGGCAGTGTATTTACCTCAGAAGAAATGCCTCTAACAAACTCCGATGTCCTCTTGAACACTCCAATGCCGTGATCAAAAGACACGGCTGCCGGAGGAGGTCGACTAGGGCACTCATTTGCCTTATGACCCTCCTGGTGGCAACTAAAACACATAAATTTCTGTTTCGGCTTATACTGTGATGTAAAAGGCCCCTGACTTTTCACATACGGTGTGGTGTAAGGTTTGGATTCAGTTTTAGTTTCATGGCTCTTCTGTTTAAATGTGTCATTGTTACGGGGAGGGGGAGGATAACGGTCCTTAGCACTTACATCGTACTTCTGTGAGGACCCGCAACCCCGAATCAACGACAGCCGTCGATCAGCCATTTCTGCTGCTTCGACTAGAGTTCTTGGGTTTTTCTCCTTCAAGTTCAAAGTTAGATCACCGCCCGTGCTCTTAAAGAACTGCTCCAACATCATTAACTGCTTAATTTCATCAAATGTTGTGACCTTCTCCGATCGGAGCCAGTTCCCCATAGCATCGGACAAGTCCCGGGCGCATATTTCCGAAGTCGAGACTAGTATATATCATAGGGGAAATTAGGACCAATCAGAGGCCGCAGTGGCAGTGACGTCACCCACAAGGGGAGGAGCCAGTCTGTCTGTCACTCTCTCTCTCTCTCTCTCTCTCTCTCTGGGTGAGGAGCCTGCCTGCCTCTCTTTGGTTTCTCTCTCACTCTCTGGTAAATAGAAGAAGTAAGTCACCTAGTATAACAAGTTATTTAAAATATTAACTACATTAAGGATACATTATGATTGTGCTATGTTATGGTTATGAGTAAATAAGAGTAGCCTACCGTATTACGCGTATTGCACAACCATGGACAGAAATTCCTTGACAATTTTAGAAGGCACAATATTATTTCACTGGCGAACTATATTGATTCCTGTGACACTTAAGCAGTTAACCTGTGCTGATAATTTCAAGAATGAACTTAAGTCACTCATATATCTAAAGGGTTATATATACAGTATATACATAGCCTATACATTACTTTATTTTAAATGTCATTAACACATTAACATTATCAGATAGTACAAAATATATTAAGCATCAAATGTTATGAAATAGTTAATGGTTTAAGTGCATAAGGTAGAGCCAAAGGCTAATTAGTAGGCTATATAATTATACGATACGTGTTAGTGAGTTGGGCCTAGGCCTATAGGCTACTTAGGCCTTATCATTAGGGTTGGGTGTGAAGGGGATCTGCCTTGTGTGAGCCAATCGACTTTCTGTAGACTCCCATTTTCTTTTATTCTTATGTATGACAGCTATTTCTATATTTTGCTAAATATTACTTTTATTGTAGTCGATATGTTATGATGTGACAATGTTAATGCATATTTATATAAGTACAGTAGTGGTTAGGGCTACTTGAACACCTCTTAACCTCATTATATCCAGGGCGGTACAATATTGTACCGCCCTCGGTACTTTAAGTCAATATAATATGTAATTTTTAAATAAAGCACAATGTTACAAATAATCCTGATCAAGACACTGGGAACACAACAAATAATGATTTTAAGCAAAAAAACAATGAGTTCAATCAGCCTGTTCTCTAATATTAACGATTTTTATCGTGAAAGGCGCTGAACATAAAGAAACCATACGATATGCAGTGAGACATTTGGCATAAAGGTTACACTCACCTGTAAGGTTGGACTGTGATTCCAGATGTACGATGAGATATAATTGTGAATTTTGTTATTCCCTTCATATCAATCTATCACTTTCTCTCCTATCATTGATCTTTACTTATTCCCTTAGTCTATGTCTCGATTCAGCCACCCCCAGCTATGGGGTATGTGCCTGAGTGTATACATACATACATACATCCATACAGACATACATCTGTAGGCCTACATACATAATATTATGGAATGAGATCATTACATATGCGGAGAGAGAGAGTGAAAAGTGACCATTTATAGTTTATTTACGTTGTGCATGAATGTAAATTTAAATGATAATGATAAATAAAACAGGAACTATTTGAAACAATTTAACTGTCTAAGGAGAACTGGCAACACCCTCCTCCTCAAATCTTGGGATGAAAGATGCCAGAATCGCAAAATTTTCATTGTTTACTCATTGCTTTTCAAGTAAAACTATAATTAATGGGAATAACATATTGTACTCTGGATGCTTATTTAATCTAGACAGATACTATGCGAATAAATATTGATAACTTGTTATACTAGGTGACTTACTTCTTCTATTGACCAGAGAGAGAGATAAACAAACGAGAGGCAGGCAGGCTCCTCACCCAGAAAGAGAGAGAGAGAGAGACACAGACAGACTGGCTCCTCCCCTTGTGGGTGACGTCACTGCCACTGCGGCCTCTGATTGGTCCTAATTTCCCCTATGATTATACTAGTCTCGACTTCGGAAATATGCCACCCGGTCGATTTCTATATTTTGTATTTGTTTGTATTTTGTTTATGTTTATATTCATTAACCTTTTCAAGCTCCAATACGCATTTCTGTTTTGTTTTCTGGTAATTATTATACGATTTTAGGAAGATTAGGAAGGGTATATGGAAGTGAGAGGGTTGATTGAGAGAGTCTTTACCCTTTTAATACCCACAGATCCTTCCTAAGCTGCATAAAATCGACTAATGATAGCCAAAATATATTGCTAAAACGCGTCAGAGTTTCGAGGGGTTAATGTGTATTATTTTTGCCTCCTTACCTAACTTTTGGCCTCCAAGTCGAACTGTTGAATTGTTGGTCAGGAGTGTCAATCAACTTTTGATTGCCTTGCCGAAAATTTAGCAATATGGCCAAAATTTGACTGCCCTGTAAAACTACCGTCTGCCTGATCGATTTTTCGCTTGCCCAACCATACTTTTAGATGTTTCAATTATATATATATGTCTATAGTAGTGCTGTGGATGAATCCCGCGCGCTACGAAGCTCGTTCTGATGTCATGTTGAAGCTATTTTCTTCTAGTTTTTTACTGACTACATTTACTTTCATTCAGGCACTTGGTCTATCATTCAGGAGTGCCTGAATGAGCCCGAATATAGCAGCTTAAGTGTTAAAATTCGCCAAACTTATGGGGCAACTGTCTTAAAATGTCAAAAGTAATGGGGCTAAGCATAAGAGATAAGAGGGTCCAGAAAATGTCCCCTTAAGGTCCCCATTAGGGAAAGGGAAAAATAATTAAACAACATTATTATGATATTAATATTAATAATAGTAATGATAATTATGATAATAGTATTACCGTAGTAATATTAAATAAAATATTATGATTAATTACAATAATAATAATAATAATAATTAAAGTTGTAAGCAACGTTGTCCGGGGTTCGACGGTTTTGCAAGCAGGGTATTGCGTTTGATACAAATGCTGTGTCACAGATATCAAAAGATCATTTAACTTATCGGGCATGGAGAAACTACAGAAGGAGCAGATTGTGCAAACAAACAAGAGCGAGAGAGGGAGAGATTGGCTGTAAAAGGGATCTGCCTCTATCCGTTTAGTAACAGTTGTAGATATGTGGAATAGGCTACCGAGTGCTATAATGGGATCAAGAACAATAGAGCTTCAACTTGAAATTAGATAGAACGAGATGGGTTGGGTGTAAAAGGGATCTGACATGTGTAGGTCAATCGGCTCTGGAGACTCCCATTTTCTCATGTTTTTATTTTCTCATTTGTGAAGGAGAGAGGGAGTATGGCGAGAGAATAGGATGTTGTAAACGTAAGGAAGATAGCGATAAATATGAGAGAGAGAGAGCGCGGGATGGGTTGGGTGTGAAAGGGATCTGACATGTGTGGCTCAATCGACTCTCTGCAAACTCCGGTTTTCTTATGTTCTCATTTGTGAGAGAGAGAGAGAGAGAGAGAGACTAGGATGTCATGTAAGGAAGGCAGAGATAAATGAGAGAGTTTTTATGAGATGGGTTGGGTGTGAAAAGGATATGTCTTGTGTGGGCCAATTGGCTCTCTACAGACTCCCATTTTCTTATGTTCCTATTTCTTACAATTGTGTTTTGGTTGCAGGTATATGATAACATGGGAGTATAGTAAGTAGTGTAAATAACAGGTAAAGTTTATGAGATGGGTTGAGTGTGAAAGGGACCTGCCTTATGTGGGCCACTTGACTCTCTGCAGACTCCCATTTTCATCTTGGTTGCATGTGTAAGGGATCTGCCTCATTTGTACTGGTGTGCAAACAAACAAGAGCGAGAGAGAAAGAGATTGGCTGTGTAAGGGATCTGCCTCTATTCGCTTGGTAAAAGAGTTGTAGATATGTGGAATAGGCTACCAAGTGCTATAGTGGGATCAATAACAATAGAGCTTCAACATAAAATTTGATAAGACGGGATGGATTGGGTGTGAAAGGGATCTGCCGTGTGTGGGCCAACCGGCTCTCTGCAGTCTCCCATTTTCATCTTGGTAGCACGTGTAAGGATCTGCCTCCTTTGTAGCAGTGTGCAAATAAGAGATTGGCTGTGTAAGGGATCTGCCTCTCGTAACAGAGTCGTAGATATGTGAAATAGGCTACCTAGTGCTATAGTGGGATCAAGAACAATAGAGAATTTAAAGATAAAATCAGATAGTCATATGGATGAAATGGGTTGTATGTGAAAGGGATCTGCCTTTTGTGGGCCACTTGTCTCTCTGCAGATTCCCATGTTCATCTTGTAAGGGATCTGCCTCATTTGTACCGGTGTGCAAACAAACGAGCGACAGAGAGAGACTGGGTGTGTAAGAGATCTGCCTCTATTTGTTTAGTAACAGAGTTGTAGATATGTGGAATAGGCTACCGAGTCTTATAGCCAATCGGCTCTCTGCAGACTCCTGTTTACTTATATTCTCATTTGTGAGAGAGAGAGCGAGGCTCCCAATTTCCTGTTCTCATGCAGTAGTACAGTATGTCGTAATCGTAAGGAAGACAGCGATAAATAAGAGAGAGAGAGAGAGAGATATAACTCAACACTCAAACAAGCACAAACACAGCTACACAAGACCATCACACAAGCACACACACGCCTATCTAGCGACGAACTGTCCTGTTTACATTATCATGCACACTCCCCCCCATCCCCATTCCATCACTTCGTATGTATGTACGATATTATTTCCGTCGTTTTTACTGTGTATGGATTAAGTTATTGGTGTTCACTCTTGACATATGTGTCCTGCTACTTCTGTATGCATACATAATAGCATGAAAGTGATCAATACGCGCATATGAAGCTATGTATCTCGTATATCGGGGTTCTCTTCCCTTCCATCGGTCCACCCCTTATACCTCCCTCCCTCCTCCCTATCCCATATGTGTAAACATTATATTTTAGCTTTCCGAAGGTAAATATACGTACTTCCGTACTTCCGATAAATATCTAGCCTTGTATTTAAATCATGAATCCTGTTTAATGTCATTATTTAATAGAAACATGTGTAAGGGTTACATTTATACACAGGATAAGATAAGCAAATACAAACCTCAGCAGAGCATAACCATTGGTGATGAGAGGGTAGTTGTAGGCAGTGTTGCCAGTTGTACCGCTACATATTACCGCTAGATGTAGAGCTATATTTACTTCAGTTTAGTAGCCATTTTTTCATATCTAGAGACATTTACTCGGGATAATTTGAAAATTTCAGACATTCTAGTTATATTACATTGTAAAATTTGCAAAACAAACAAATCAAAACTCTTTAGGAATTGCAGCATTGTTCTACCATTGTTTGACTATGTAGCAACATGCTAGCGACTTTTGAGAAAGGATCTAGCGGTGTTTTGGGGTAACACTTACTGTAGGCAGTGTTGCCAGTTGTATCGCTACATATTACCGCTAGATGTAGAGCTATTTACTTCAATTTAGAAGCCATTTTTTCATATCTAGAGAGATTTACTAGGGATAATTTAAAAATTTCAGACATTCTAGTCATATTACATTGTAAAATTTGCAAAACAAACAAACCAAAACTCTTTAGAAATTGCAGCATTATTCTAACATTGTTTGACTATGTAGCAACATGCTAGCAACTTTTGAGAAAGGATCTAGGTATTTTGTGGAGACATACTGGGAGGGTGGGAGGGAGGTGGTGGTTGCAGTGGTGCCAGTTGTAAAGCTACATATTGCCACTAAATGTATAGCTATTTACTTCAATCTAGCAGCGATTTCTTTTATATCTAGAGACATTTACTAGGGATAATTTGAAAATTTCAGACATTCTAGTCATACTACATTGTAAAATTTGCAAAACAAACAAACCAAAACTCTTTAGAAATTGCAGCATTATTCTAACATTGTTTGGCTATGTAGCAACATGCTAGCGACTTTTGAGAAAGGATCTAGCGGTATTTCGTGGTAACACTTTAAGAGGGTTAAAATACGAGTCACACAGGCAATTGCCAAAACTTTAAAGGTCCATATCATTGTTATTAAACTAAGCATTTGGCAAAGGGAGGAATTGTTAAAAACCTTAGCCAATACTCTGTCATTCACCAAAAATAAATTTGAATTTATCATTATTATTTGGTAGGGTAGGTATGTATAGGTAGGTTGGCTAAATAATTGCTGGAATTCGTAGGGACTCGAACGGTTTTGAGAGATTTAAATAATAAACAAATGATAGATCTGAATAATAAAGAGATTATGTTATTAAGCAAAACTGGGGGATGCGTGGAAGCCTATAGACTGTAGACGGTAAACTTTGTGTGGGTAGCGACTTCGGTTTTAAAGTAATTTAAGAATAGACGGTTTTAAATGCTGCGGCCAAACTATTCCACCCATTTATATTTTTTTGGTATCAAAACGTTCGGAATCGCGAGCCTCACCCAACTACGCAAGCATGGCTCTGATCATCGGCGTAGTTTTCAAGATGTGGAATTTTAAGTGGAATTCGAGTTTTTTTCAAGATTGCCGGAAAAAACCCCACTTGCAAAAGCAAAACTTTCTCTATAAAATTTGCGGAGCATTAGTAGCGGAGTGCGTATGCCAAAGCCCAGTCGTTTCCTGTGAGTGGGAGAGACGGTATTTAGGCGTCAAGTTTTTCAGGAAATCGGCTGCCACGGGCCTGTTTGGCCGCCATGCCGGATGTTTAGCATATCAAAAGTTGCCCAATACAAAAACGCACCTCTTGTGAAAGTTTGATCCCGATCCAAAAAGCGGTTCTGGAGTTATTGCGTCGAAACCGGCGCGTAAGAAGAATTTGGATGAAATCCCAGGGTTAATGATTACAATAGGGGTTCCCCGTAGAGGACGACGAACCCCTAATAATAATATTACATGATCTGAATGAAAATGTCAGTGATAGTAACTGTATTATGTAATATTAGAGAAGTATCCATGAATAACAATGAGAAAAAAACATGAGCATGATAGGATAATCCTTAACATTTTTAGCATATAGCCTTATCTGAGCGTAGTTCAGTATTTTAAACTTTCGTTTTTGTAGTGATATAACACACCATTAAATATACCCAAACGTGTGGACTGATCGACAGCTGAATCGTATAAACACATTCTCTGAGTAATCAATAGCAAGAGGGTGTATAATTTGGACAAAGTCTAAACCGATAATATCAAGTGATTATATGAATAATTGAGCCAGCCCTGTGGACGCCCGCTGGTAGGAAAGGAACTATTATTGGGCGACCTTTGTTGAGGTGTATATCGTATTTCAATTATCTTACGTAAACACATGCATGCGAATATTTTTGTGATTTTAGTCAGCAAAATTAACTTTTATATATATATATATATATATATATATATATATATATATATATATATATATATATAAAAATTACAAGTGACAATATATCCGAGCTAATTTTAAGAAGTGTATCTGGAGAAAATTATGTGTTATTCATTGCATTATATTAGCCATATACTAATAGATTAACTAATACTAGGGCTATCAACTAGTATTATGTAGTCCTTTAGAATGTGATATACACTATACTTTTGTCATGTAGTATAGTTAAATCCTAATCCCTGGCACCTTTTGACCCATCAATTATTAAGACAGTAGTTAGGTCGCCATTCCTCCCTGCTTTCTTCTCCCAGCTTCCCCCCCCCCCCCCTTCCACCCCCAGCTCTCCATAAATGCCAAGTGGACAGTCAAGAGCACCACACCCGCAACGTGATCCTGGATAGGGGTATATAAGGCCTGAAACTCCCCCCCACCCCCTCCACCACCACCACCACCAGACGGTAGAATAGGATACTTTTCACGAGCCCTCAACCTGCTTCGCCCACCAATACCCTTCCCCCCCCCCCCCCCTTCCTCCGATACTGGACCTGACCAATGACACAATCCTGAAATTTTGTTAAACACTTATTGAGGTCAGTCCAAGAATGATGAGGCTCACACCAGTTTAATATATAACTTCCCTTCCTCCTCGTGTTCCCCTAATCACATGTTTGGATCCCTTTAAGGGAGGGGGGGGGGGGGGGGTTACCTGCTTTTTGTTATTTCTGTCCTTTTTTTCTCTTTCTCTGGCTTTTATCCATTCGGCCCCATTCAGCCAACTATTTTAAGACGTTTATCCCCATCTAGGTGTCGATTTCTTCCTGGCGAGCGATAGCGAGCCAGCATTATATGAAGAAATCCTGCTTCGCCGGAGACATTTTTCTATCGAAAAATGTACAAATTTAGCCTGCTGTCTAACACAAATAAAAAATATGCTGGCTCGCTACCGCTCACCAGTAAGAAATTGACACCTGGATGGGGATAAAAGTCTTAAAACAGTAGGCTGAATGGGGCCAAATGGATACAAGCCAGAGAAAGATAGAAAAGGACAGAACAAAAACAAGTCACCCCCCTTAAGTGATCATGTTAATTAGTAAGGTTTCATACTAGCTTAAAATTGATAATCTCAATCTCTTCCTTTAAATTCACTTGAACGTACTTTCGTAGATCATTTAAGTGTTCGTGTTAATTAACGTGAGCTCGTACTAGATAGAATTCATATGATTCCAACCCCATTCCTTGTGTTCACTTGATCATACATTTCGAAGACCCTCTAAGTGCATATGCTAAATACTGAGGCTTTGCACTACTTGAACTTTATATAAAAGTGTCGCTGATACATAATCGTCCATGTCTGACCTCCCCGAGTGTTCATGCTAATTCAAGGGGACTTGCACAAATGTATGCATGTGTAACAGTGTCAATTGACACTTAATCGCGCATTTCTAAGACTTTCTAGAGAGGACTTACACTAATAAGATACAGTTTAACAGCATCCCGTAGACGTTTCATAAACTTAATTATATGGTAGCAATATGCCTTCGGTGTGCAAACTAGAATAGTGAAGACCCGAGCGATGCCAAATTTACTCCCCCTGTATTTACCAAAAGAAGATTCGCCCCAGCTGCTCATTAATATATATATAGAGAGAAATTGCTTTGTTCCCACGGTCCCTCCTTCTTCTCCATTGTTCCTCTTTGATCACCCACACTACCTGCCCGTGTGTCCATAGTTACCTTCCCACACTTACCTCCATGTGTCGTGGGAAGATCTGTTTATCAGTGCAAACGGGAAATTATTAGATGCATTAAAACTATATACAACTATACAAATGTAATCCAACCTAAAGTATGTAAGCTAACGTAAACATAAATAAGTTTTTTTTTTAATGTGTAATATTAGAAATTTCGAGTTAATGTCATTCTCTTTATCAGACTAATATATATCAAGGTTTTAGGCAAATTATTGATTTCGACTGTATACTCAAGGACATAAGTCGTGACCTATATACAGTATATGTATAAATACCCGGTATATATATATATATATATATATAGGGGGAGGTGTGGTGGAGTGGTCTTGCCACTGGCCTGGTAATCCAAAGGTCCCGGGTTCAAATCCCGATGTATCAATGGGAAGATATTATTGGGATGGAATTTGTGCTGTACCTAGTATCAGTTCATTACCACAAGCCCACCGAAACGTCAATAAAATACCCTCATTGTTCCCTGATTAAATAGCACTGTATGAATATTCCCATATTCAAAATATGCTATAGGGGTGCAATGCCTGGTGAGTTATCTGCTCAACAGGTGGCGTTGTGTGTGTGTAAGTGTGAGAGTCCGAGTGTAGGGGATGAGACAGTGAAGCACGGGAAAGAGGTGGCTTCAGAGATGGGGTCGTTTCGGGCCATGAGTGAGCACCGTGCCTCATGTGAAGGCAATATGGCAGGTGCTCGTTGTACTCTACGTGCTTCACATGTCTCACTCCCTAGACTGGAACAAGACCTCACGGGCTTCACTGTTCATTGTAAAGCGGTGAATGTTAAGGCTCTCAGCCTATGCCCGAGAGGAAGTAAGTTGGAATATAGAAAAAAAAAAATATATATATATATATATATATATATATATGTATATACATATATATATATATATATATATATATATATATATATATATGTATGTTTGTATATATATATGCTTTTCCTGGGTGACCTATATGTGTGAATGTGTTTTTATCTGTGTTTGTTCGTTGTTTTATGTTGTTTTTGTGTTTTCCCTGTTCTTGCTCTGTCTTGAGTCGGCCACCCCCAAGAAAAGAAAAAACTAATAATAAAATACATTGACATAGAAAATAAAAATAAAAATAGGAAAAATGGGGATTGGGCCTTAGCATATAGATAGATAGATAGATATATACAGTATGTATATGATATATATATATATATATATACAGTATATATATATATATATATATATATATATATATATATATATATATATATACCAAGTAAAAATTAATAAGTATTGATTTCGTGTGTGATAGCTTAAAAAACTTAAGGCCACGACTAAAGTTCCTAAATGTATAATGGCCTGCACAGGTAGCTGGTGCACTATTAGTTGATAAACATGAGAAAGTGCACACATAAGGATAAATAAGTGAATGGGTCATGTAAATAAAGGGATATTATTAAAGATCACATCAGCGTTTCAGAAGCTTAACATTGCAGGCGACTATGCTGTATTAAAATTCCTAAAACTAATGCTAAATACCCGAAGTATTAAGAGATTAAAGTAACCCACTAAAAGATGCCGGTAAAAGCTCTTGTGAAAAACTCTGAGCCACATTCTCAAGTTTACAGCCACATCAGGCGGTACAGTCTAGCCCGAAACTAGAGTCATAAAACCTTGAGAGTCTTCCATCTTCCTAAGCAGCTTATCACACTTTACTCTGTGATATAAGCGACTTTAGAACGCAGGTACAATAGGTTTGGATGACAGACATAGTGGTATACAGCTACACATTACCTAGCTAACAATATAATCATGTCATGCAAATAAGCAGAGTGCATGCAGTTATTTACAGTTACCTCTACAAATGTTTACCCATCTAAAGATGTTTTTAAAATTATTGCAAAAATTCAACAGTTCCAACTCTTTGTGGAGTCCTTTTTAGATCATGTGGCCATAAGTATTCCATATATAATAGCATTAAATACATATACCCACAGAGACAAAAGTAGGCCTAATCATTCCATGAAAGTCGTCATTGCATCTGCACTACAGTAGTACGCCCCAAACCTATGGACGTTACATACACGAGCTCTCTAAATATAAAGGGAATCTACTGAACGAATAAAGAAGGGGCGGAAATCAAAGTTGAAGCATGTAATTTCATTATGTTTTCTCCTCTCCCTTCATTCTTGTTTGCCATTTGTATTTATGTCTTCAGAAAACTCTCTTTGTCGCAGCTGAATAAAATATAACTTGTGGAAGGCTATCAAGTCGCTTTAATGTTTTTACTTCCTTCTTTTTCTTAGCTTGTTCTAACTCTAAAAACACAATTCCCCATTAATTTAATACCCTCCAAAACTTTCACCAATTTTCGTCAACACACTTTTCCCTAGAGTCCAACAATGTCAAACTGTCCTTTCAAAACCTTTCTATATCCCTCCGATCCGATCCGAGACAAAACATAATTTTTATTGTCTTAATATTTAGATCCGTTTCACTGACCAATATTATTTTCGCGAGTAATATCACGGAATCTTCCGTTGTTTCTGTTTTACTTAAATATAGAACCATTTGAGCTTATGACGCGTTATGGAAGTGTATTCTGGCTATTATTAGAAGATGTATTCAGTTTAGAAAGAATTTGTGGTTGCTAGAGATATACTGTAATTGAGATTTCTAGCGATCGTTTCTAAATTGCATAGAATCTTATAAGGATATCAGAATACAGTGTATTAATGAGTTCTCAAAACAACCATCGAATGCCAGACTATTCTTGTTTTATCTAGTAAACTCGCTTAGCATGTCGATGTCGAATTACTTTTCATTACTAAATCGTTTGTCACCGATAGTAATATTATTTTTATTAATCTCACCACCACACCCCCAATGAAATTAATTAAAGTATATATGATCCACCGGGATTCGAACCCGGGTTATCATGATAGAAGTTGATTTTCTAAAAGATAAAAATAATAATTTTACTTGTTTTTCACCAACACACCCCAGGAATCAGAACGGCCTCATTGCCTCAATGACATTAGGGCAAACTAGTTAGCACACTGCAGGAAAAGAAGGCATCAGTGTACAAAACAGTAACTTGAACAATTTGACTCAAACCAATTTGTCCTCAACAAACTAAATCACTGTCAGGTTCAGGTCAAAGTACTACGACACTTGTACCTGCCAATTTATGTTCGTAATGCAGGACCTGAATACTCAAAATATTTATGCCATACATTACGGCGAGGTGAGAGGGTCAACAAACAAATGAATTAAGGGGGGATTATCTGAACCTGCTTCTCCCTCAAGTTTAGGCCCAAATATTTTGAGATTTTACGACTTCGCCTTCATTAGTTTCGCATTTTTAAGACCTTTCATGCCACTTAGGTGTCGTTTTCTCCTGGCGAGTCATAGCGAGCCTGCAATTTAGTAGAAACCACCCTTCGGTTCAGCTGGGTCATTTTTCTACCGAAAAATGCATACATATATCTCGAAGGAAGTTCTTGGGGTATTTTTAAATGCTTATCGGAGGTCTAGGGAGGAAAATAATAAAATAAACAAATTAAAACCTAAATAAAACATAAATCTCCCCTTAACAGCTTTCCCACAACGCCTTAACTTAGTAACCCATACTAAGAAAAACTATTTTATCTCAAGTTAAATTACCCAGTTATAAACACTTCATGCTCCTGTTCCTCGCTCATTCGCCCCGTAGAAAGTACTTTTATTGGAATTCCCTTCCTTCTTGGGTGCTTTGGGCTTCATTCACACAAAATAATATTGGGTTTGGTGGCTGGGATTGGGGGTATACATAAAAACATAAGAACATAAGAAAATGGGAGTCTGCAAAAAGCCGATCGGCCCATACAAGGCAGATCCCTGTCACACCCAACCCCAATTACTAGGCCCAATTATAGGCCCAACTCACTAACACCTTGAGTACTGACCCCACCAAAAAGGTCAGAGATTAACACAAGATTACGGGGTCTGCTGAGCACCGAACATGCTAATGAAAGGGCCTGGGAGGTGTCGGGTTAAACACATTACGGATCAATCAAGCAAGAGAGACGAGAAAGTGAAAAGACAAACACCAAGAAAAGTAGAATACCTGGCCACAGTCCGAGTTAGCATGACCAGGCAACATAAACGTTAAGGGGAGGTTTTTAGTTTGTTTCCTACTCCTCCAGCAATCTTAAAATGTCACCCCCTTGACCCACTTTCAAGATAAATTTGTAAATTTTTCGGTAGAAAAATATCCCGGCCGAAGGCCGATTACTCTTAAATTACAGGATCGCTATCGCTCGCCAGGATCAAATCAACACCTAGATGGCACGAAAGGTCTTAAAATTGACAGAATGGGGCGGAAATTCATAAAATCACCAAACTAATGGGTCGAACATCTTAAAATCTCAAAAGCAATGGAGCTAGACATGAAGGAGAAAGGGGCCAACAAAGTAATCCCTCAAGTGGAAATCTCCCCTTAATCAGGGGGGCGGCTGAATAAGACACCACGAAATTAGGAACAGAGATAGTTGTGGTGAAAATGGTGGTGGTAATTGATATGGTTGTGGTTGTTGATGTGGTAATGGTGGTGGTAATTGATATGGTTGTGGTTGTTGATGTGGTAATGGTGGTGGTAATTGATATGGTTGTGGTTGTTGATGTGGTAATGGTGGTGGTAATTGATATGGTTGTGGTTGTTGATGTGGTAATGGTGGTGGTAATTGATATGGTTGTGGTTGTTGATGTGGTAATGGTGGTGGTAATTGATATGGTTGTGGTTGTTGATGTGGTAATGGTGGTGGTAATTGATATGGTTGTGGTTGTTGATGTGGTAATGGTGGTGGTAATTGATGTGGTAATGGTGGTGGTTGTCACAGTAGAGGTTGTAATTATGACGTTGATAGCAAGTATCTAATGGTGAACGTGGTGGCGAACATGTCGGTGATTCTTTTAATGTAATACGAGGTAGTAGTGGTGAGGGTGGAGTTGGTAATGATAATGAACTCGGAGTTGGTAGTGGTAGTAGTGATCACCTTGGTAGTGATGAGGGTGGAGTTGGTAATGATAATGAACTAGGAGTTGGTAGTGGTAGTAGTGATCACCTTGGTAGTGGTGAGGGTGGAGTTGGTAATGATAATGAACTAGGAGTTGGTAGTGGTAGTAGTGATCACCTTGGTAGTGGTGAGGGTGGAGTTGGTAATGATAATGAACTAGGAGTTGGTAGTGGTAGTAGTGATCACCTTGGTAGTGGTGAGGGTGGAGTTGGTAATGATAATGAACTAGGAGTTGGTAGTGGTAGTAGTGATCACCTTGGTAGTGATGAGGGTGGAGTTGGTAATGATAATGAACTAGGAGTTGGTAGTGGTAGTAGTGATCACCTTGGTAGTGGTGAGGGTGGAGTTGGTAATGATAATGAACTAGGAGTTGGTAGTGGTAGTAGTGATCACCTTGGTAGTGGTGAGGGTGGAGTTGGTAATGATAATGAACTAGGAGTTGGTAGTGGTAGTAGTGATCACCTTGGTAGTGATGAGGGTGGAGTTGGTAATGATAATGAACTAGGAGTTGGTAGTGGTAGTAGTGATCACCTTGGTAGTGGTGAGGGTGGAGTTGGTAATGATAATGAACTAGGAGTTGGTAGTGGTAGTAGTGATCACCTTGGTAGTGGTGAGGGTGGAGTTGGTAATGATAATGAACTAGGAGTTGGTAGTGGTAGTAGTGATCACCTTGGTAGTGGTGAGGGTGGAGTTGGTAATGATAATGAACTAGGAGTTGGTAGTGGTAGTAGTGATCACCTTGGTAGTGATGAGGTGGAGTTGGTAATGATAATGAACTAGGAGTTGGTAGTGGTAGTAGTGATCACCTTGGTAGTGATGAGGGTGGAGTTGGTAATGATAATGAACTAGGAGTTGGTAGTGGTAGTAGTGATCACCTTGGTAGTGGTGAGGGTGGAGTTGGTAATGATAATGAACTAGGAGTTGGTAGGGTAGTAGTGATCACCTTGGTAGTGGTGAGGGTGGGAGTTGGTAATGATAATGAACTAGGAGTTGGTAGTGGTAGTAGTGATCACCTTGGTAGTGATGAGGGTGGAGTTGGTAATGATAATGAACTAGGAGTGGTAGTGGTAGTAGTGATCACCTTGGTAGTGGTGAGGGTGGAGTTGGTAATGATAATGAACTAGGAGTTGGTAGTGGTAGTAGTGATCACCTTGGTAGTGGTGAGGGTGGAGTTGGTAATGATAATGAACTAGGAGTGGTAGTGGTAGTAGTGATCACCTTGGTAGTGATGAGGGTGGAGTTGGTAATGATAATGAACTAGGAGTTGGTAGTGGTAGTAGTGATCACCTTGGTAGTGGTGAGGGTGGAGTTGGTAATGATAATGAACTAGGAGTTGGTAGTGGTAGTAGTGATCACCTTGGTAGTGGTGAGGGTGGAGTTGGTAATGATAATGAACTAGGAGTTGGTAGTGGTAGTAGTGATCACCTTGGTAGTGATGAGGGTGGAGTTGGTAATGATAATGAACTAGGAGTTGGTAGTGGTAGTAGTGATCACCTTGGTAGTGGTGAGGGTGGAGTTGGTAATGATAATGAACTAGGAGTTGGTAGTGGTAGTAGTGATCACCTTGGTAGTGGTGAGGGTGGAGTTGGTAATGATAATGAACTAGGAGTTGGTAGTGGTAGTAGTGATCACCTTGGTAGTGATGAGGGTGGAGTTGGTAATGATAATGAACTAGGAGTTGGTAGTGGTAGTAGTGATCACCTTGGTAGTGGTGAGGGTGGAGTTGGTAATGATAATGAACTAGGAGTTGGTAGTGGTAGTAGTGATCACCTTGGTAGTGGTGAGGGTGGAGTTGGTAATGATAATGAACTAGGAGTTGGTAGTGGTAGTAGTGATCACCTTGGTAGTGATGAGGGTGGAGTTGGTAATGATAATGAACTAGGAGTTGGTAGTGGTAGTAGTGATCACCTTTGGTAGTGGTGAGGGTGGAGTTGGTAATGATAATGAACTAGGAGTTGGTAGTGGTAGTAGTGATCACCTTGGTAGTGGTGAGGGTGGAGTTGGTAATGATAATGAACTAGGAGTTGGTAGTGGTAGTAGTGATCACCTTGGTAGTGGTGAGGGTGGAGTTGGTAATGATAATGAACTAGGAGTTGGTAGTGGTAGTAGTGATCACCTTGGTAGTGATGAAGGTGGAGTTGGTAATGATTATGAACTAGGAGTTGGTAGTGGTAGTAGTGATCACCTTGGTAGTGGTGAGGGTGGAGTTGGTAATGATAATGAACTAGGAGTTGGTAGTGGTAGTAGTGATCACCTTGGTAGTGGTGAGGGTGGAGTTGGTAATGATAATGAACTAGGAGTTGGTAGTGGTAGTAGTGATCACCTTGGTAGTGATGAGGGTGGAGTTGGTAATGATAATGAACTAGGAGTTGGTAGTGGTAGTAGTGATCACCTTGGTAGTGGTGAGGGTGGAGTTGGTAATGATAATGAACTAGGAGTTGGTAGTGGTAGTAGTGATCACCTTGGTAGTGATGAGGGTGGAGTTGGTAATGATAATGAACTAGGAGTTGGTAGTGGTAGTAGTGATCACCTTGGTAGTGATGAGGGTGGAGTTGGTAATGATAATGAACTAGGAGTTGGTAGTGGTAGTAGTGATCACCTTGGTAGTGATGAGGGTGGAGTTGGTAATGATAATGAACTAGGAGTTGGTAGTAGTGATCACCTTGGTAGTGATGAGGGTGGAGGTGGGGGTCGAGGATGGACGTACTGTATACAGTATATTGTGGTAGTGTTAGCGATGATGGAGATTATTTGGAATATACTAAAGGTGGTGGTAATACAAATATGTGTAATTAACATACTGGTAGTGGTGATGGTCATAATGCTAGCTATACCGGGTAGAAGGGGTAAGACAGCGAGCTGTAGCAAAATTGAGACAAATCAGTTTTTCAATCATTTGTGTCTGCTAATTTGAGCACACATATTTGAAAACCTTAAGGGGAGATTTCCACTTAAGGGATTTTTTTCTTTACCCTCTTCTCCCTCATGTTTAGCCCTATTGCTTTTGAGATTTTAAGACGTTCGCCCCATTAGTTTGGCGGTTTTAAGAACTTTCACCCATTTGATGTCACTTTTAAGACCTTTCGTCCCATTTAGGTGTCGATTTTTTCCTGACGAGCGATAGCGAGCCTGGAATTTAAGAGGAATCGGCCTTCGGCCGGGACATTTTTCTTCCGAAAAATGTACAAATTTATCTTGAAAGGGGGTCAAGGGGGTGTAATTTCAAGCTTGATGGAAGTCTAGGAAACTCACTAAAAACCTCCCCTTAATTATGTGCATAATTGTTCTTATAGTTAAGCATTCATTTCTTCCAGTGTACTGTCAATGATAGTGCGGAAAATAATGGAAACAGGACAGTAACAGTAGAGTTGGTATAGTCTGTTTCTTATAGCTGATAGAAAATTGACATGCTCTCATCTTCGTTACTAAACTAAGTAAAGTTTATTAGCGAAAACATGTTGTTAATTAGGTAAACTTGACATGAATACGATGGAAAGACATAGAAGTTTCAAATTTTTCCATTACTTATCAAGAAATCATTTGCTAATGGATGACATATATAGTTAGCAGGAAGATATAGACCATAGTGAATAAAATCAATAATATAGTAGTACCGGTGAGCCAGAAACACGCCGTGGGCTAGGTAAAGTAATCACCGGGGATTACTGTCTATGGTCGATAGTCACACCTGGGGATTACTGCCAGGTGGGGAGCTGGGGTTATACCGCAGGGGGCTGGGGCTGATTAATTATTATTCTCTGATAGGGCAACGGTCTCTGGTTTATTGAATTCATCTCCCAAACATTCAATATCTACTTAACCCCTTCTGTACCGGTGATGTAATTTTCATTATATTCTGGCAACTATTAGACGATTTTTTCAGCTTAGGAAGGACGTCCACCCATTAAAAAGGCTTCAGACTATCTCAATTAACCCTTATATCTACCATATACTGTTTCTTTCCTAAGCTTCATAAAATCGTCTAAATATAGCTGAAATCAAGTGAAAAAGACGTCGCCGGTACATAAGGGGTTAAGCATTACGCTATTCAGTGTGCAGTTGGGTCTGGGTACATAATTAGATTACTGTCCAGTATTCGATAAATGGATATCGATCGTCGTCATGTATTTCACCTTTAACTGTCTTGGTGCTGTAATGCTTAGAGTGTTTATAATCTGTATGCGACATCCCAGGTTCGAATCCCGGGAGGATCACATGTTTCCTTTTATTAAATTTGGAGGTGTTTGGTGTTGGGAGTTAAAATACTTACAGTAGCTAGATGATTCAGTGTACACCGATAGAAGTAAGGTTTATTCAGTGTTATTGAAGGTATTTTTCACGCTTGAAGAGATGAAAATATAGTCAAAGGTCGGACAATAACTTTGAATGTGGGAGTGTGTTTATTGATCAAAGATGGAGAGAAGATAATGAGGAGGTAATTGTTTGTGTTTATTAATTATATGAGAGGGGGAGGAGGTAATTGTTTGTATTGATCATGGGAGAGGGGGAGGTGGTAATTGGTTGTGTTTATTGATTATATGAGAGGGGAGGAGGTAATTGTTTGTATTGATCATGGGAGAGGGGGAGGAGGTAATTGTTTGTATTGATCATGGGAGAGGGGGAGGAGGTAATTGTTTGTGTTTATTGATCATGGGAGAGGGGGAGGTGGTAATTGGTTGTGTTTATTGATTATATGAGAGGGGAGGAGGTAATTGTTTGTATTGATCATGGAAGAGGGGGAGGAGGTAATTGTTTGTGTTTATTGATCATGGGAAAGGGGGAGGTGGTAATTGTTTGTGTTTATTGATCATGGGAGAGGGGGAGGTGGTAATTGTTTGTGTTTATTGATCATGGGAGAGGGGGAGGTGGTAATTGTTTGTGTTTATTGATCATGGGAGAGGGGGAGGTGGTAATTGTTTGTGTTTATTGATCATGGGAGAGGGGGAGGTGGAAATTGTTTGTGTTTATTGATCATGGGAGAGGGGGAGGAGGTAATTGTTTGTGTTTATTGATCATGGGAGAGGGGGAGGTGGTAATTGTTTGTGTTTATTGATCATGGGAGAGGGGGAGGTGGTAATTGTTTGTGTTTATTGATCATGGGAGAGGGGGAGGTGGTAATTGTTTGTGTTTATTGATCATGGGAGAGGGGGAGGAGGTAATTGTTTGTGTGTATTGTGTGACGCACCCAGTGCGTGGCAACGCAACCTGATTGTACTCCTTGGTACTCCACTGTACCGCCACTGTGCGGTACCTCTGTACCGCTGTACCGTGCTGGCTGCCTATATTGAGTGTGACAACGTATAACTATGTTCTTTGTATCTCTGCAAAGGTCTCGTCATGTGCTAACCAGTGGTGGGTTTTGTTTTAAGCCATGTCGAGACCTTCCATTTAATATGTAGTATCAATAGAGAAGTTGATAGATGAGACAATGGGAGTTTAGAGAGAGAGAGTGAGTTGGGCTTCAGAGCGAGAGGGTAGCAATGCGCCACGCTGCCGGGGGGGGTGGTTGCCAGACGTATGGACCGGTTGGCAGCCTTGCGCTTATAGCTAGGCGCGACAGGGTTGGTAGTCCATTGCCGCCTGCCTATGCTGCCTGGGCTGCCCATGTTGTCGTACTGCACATTGCCTGGAGGCTCGCTGTGTGTTCCATGATTAGGTTGCCTAGAACCTTTGAGATTCTAACATCCCTTGCCCTCTCTCCCAACTTCTCACGGTTGCACTCTTTCTCTCTGACGACATTACTCTCATTTCATTCTTCTCTCTATTTAAATGCATAACCTTCCCTTGAGGTCCTAAAGGAGTTTCAGCACTCACCTCTCGTATTACTCTTAGGACAAGCATATATTTACATGTATTAGATTTAAGGGGTTAATGTGAACAGCGATCTTCTTGATGAGGATAGTTGGTGAACGTTCTACATGTTCACGAGTTATATGCCCAGCTCATCATCCAATTTGTGACTAGACTAGTGCCATGTGTAAGAGCCCGACCATGCCCAGGAGTTGTCTGTAGAGGGGCGAGGACTTAGCCTTGATTTGCCTACCGAGCCAGGAGCGAGTGCAGTACCAGAGACTACAGCTCGCTCGTAGTGCCGGTATAGTAGAGTAACGTAATTTATCTGTCCTTGTGTTCTCTACAGTCTTTTCCTGGGTTCTCGCTTTCGGTGCTGGGACTCGTTGTTCCTGTGACTTGGCCTGCTAGCTAGAACACATGGGGATGATGAGTGGGTGATATCTTTATTTTACTATGCATTGCAGCTCTCTTTAAGTTTATGTATGTAACACTTTACAATACACATTACTCACACACAAGACAACACTATTAATACTTTCATGTATCAATTAACTGCACTGTCGTTTTGCTGCTGTGTCCGGAGTTCTGTTGCGTAGGGCGCATACGGACTCAGAGGGGAGACAGAGTGAGAGAAGCGAAGTAGCCTATGCGGTAGTAGGCTACCGGCGCAGTACTGTTGCCTGCAACCTTTTAGTTATTCCAAGTATAGATTCATTCTTATAATAAGTGACTACTATTTATGTTCCTTCCATGTGTATTATTAGGTATCTACTGGATCATGAACATCTTGTATGCTACATGCTAGTGCATGTTAGTAGGGGACAGTTATTCTAGTGCACGCGCTTTCAAGTAGGCGTGTACATTTGTCATTTAGCATTTCACTGTCATACCTTTAGCCTGCTTCTATTCTACATTATTAGAGGCTTAATATTAACGTAGTTTCTTGAGTATTGCATTTCTTTAGTAATAACGTAACCTATAAATGTCTGAGGGAGTTTAGCCTCATAGCCTACCCCTGTTGTACACTTTCGCCGAGTTAAGGTACCTCGTTACCATAGACGATAACTCTGTAGGGCGTTGGTGCTTTTGTTGTCTGGAGCATATAGTATTTGGGACTGGAATCGAGCGTGTCGTTGTCACATAAGCCATTTCTGTCCTACGATCAAGAATCCCGAATATGTATTGCCGATCCAGCCGTAACAAAATGGCGACCTTGCACAAGATTCAGTAGTATCCTATCACATGTTTTTTGGAGAACTATTCTATGCTACCTAGTAGAGCTGGCTAGAATTTTCTTGCATATTGGAGGAATTTTTATTGTGTCATTATTGTATTGGTGGACTTGCAGATTGTTTCGTTAGGGGTGTCTAGAGTAGAGTCATTCAAGCATCTTTAACATTTTGTGAGTCGAGACTGCAATTAGTAATAAGCACTTCTTTTTTTTTTATGAACAGAAATTGTATAACCAGCACTATGTCTAATGACTCATCATTTACGGGGGAGGATAACACGGTACAGCCTAGTGACCAGCAAGTACAACAGATATTTAGGGAGGGGAGTGTTATAAGTGGAGAGAGGGATGCCCGGGCATTTTTGCAGACACCTTTGACCGAACAGCGCCTGCAGGCTATTGATTGTTACGGTCTTCGCTGTTTAGCCACGGTTTTGGGGCGGGACTGTCCTGACAGTTGGCCCAAGAAGAATTTGGTGGCATGTTTGTTGGGTGATGGCGATGGGGCGGTGGGTGGAGTGGGGTCTTGGGGGGTTCCCTCCAAGCCTCCATTCCACTCTACCCCTGAGCTGGGCCCTCAGCCAGCGAGTCTTAGCACGATGCAGCAGGAGGGTTCTCAAGGGCAAGCTGGCTTACCCGTAAACACGTCTCGGTGTGGATCCCCCATTTTGTGCTCTCCCCCCCCAGGCCTGTCTCCTGAGATGTTATTTCAGCTAGAACTAGCTAAGTTTAAGCTGCAGGAGACTCGGATACAACAGGCTAGTATAGAACGCATAGAGGTTGCTAGAATCCAAGCCAATCAGGATGCAACCAGGTACCAGGCTGAAATGGATGTCGAGAAGTCTAGAGTAGAGACCACGGGGCGTCATCTCGGTGGTGGGCACTGGGTTACAGACTCACTTTCGCATTTAATTAAGTTAGTACCCGCATTTGATGAGACAGCAGTGACTGAGTTTTTTGCTCGTTTCGAAAAGAAGTGTCGTGAGTATGACTGGCCGGAGGTTAAATGGGCAGCATTAGTTTCATCACGTCTAGTGGGTAAGGGGTTGAAAGCCTACGATGCACTGTCACTGGACGAGAGTGTAGTGTATGGACTGGTGAAGGAGGCTGTGCTCCGGGCCAACGAACTGCAACCCGAAACTTATAGATTGAAGTTCCGTGGCGTGAATAAGAAGAGCGACGTCAGTTTTATGGAGCACGCACGGGACTTAACAGATGCAGGTAATAACTGGTTTCGGTCCGAGCACGCAGAGTCGGCTGAGGAAATTAAGCAACTTTTCTATCTGGAACAGTTTTACAAATGTACTGGAACCGATCTAACGCTGAACATTAAGGAAAAATGTCCCAAGACAGTAGAGGAGGCTGCCAAGATGGCAGACCTCAGATTATCATTGATTCGTGGTTGCGGTGCCGCTCAGAGGGCTGAGTCAGGGCAGAAGGGGCGCTATACCCCACCCACCAGAGTTTTCGATAATAACAAATCCTATGACACACATAACCACACTAAAAGCATTGCACCTAATAACACCTACAAACACAAGCCTCTCCCGTTTACTAAAGGTCAGGCCCCTTCTTCGCCCGCACAAGGGAAGAAGCCCATTGGGGATGTGAAATGTTACAAATGTCAGAAGCTAGGCCATTATTCACGTGAGTGCCCTAGTAACACTCCCGCTAAGCCGGTGTCATTGGTTCACAGTATCGGTGTGTCTCTGAAGGCTGCAGCAACTGCCCGGGGTAGGTTGTCAGCAGCTGAGGCACACGCGGTAAAGAAGCGTACGGAAGGCTCGACACCTGTCCGGGACACTTTCTGTAGCCATCGGGGGCACGGGTTTGTGAGCTGGGGGAGTGAACTACGGAGGGTTGACTTGCTGAGGGATACGGGGGCTTCGCAAACTTTGTTGAGGAACTTCACAGGGAAACCGATAAATGCGGCCAGAGTTGTTGTGGTGCAGGGTATAAATGCTACGAGGTCATACCCACTTGTGAGGTTGGAGTTGAGAGTGGGAGAGGTGTGCAGGGAGCTGGATGTAGGGATCGTTGAGTGTTTGCCAGTTGAGGGCGTCGACCTTCTTCTCGGCAACGACTTTGCGGTGCCCACTTCCGGGACTCCACCCTTAGTCGTTGCCGAGAGGGCGGCCGACGTGGATGGTGAGAATCGGGAATGGGTTGGGAGGTGCCAACAGGATGAGATGGCCTGTGTGGTAACCCGATCTCGCTCTGCGGCTCCTGCACAGCCTAGCACTCAACCTCGGGGACAGTGGAGGAAGGATCAGGAGAAGGTTGCTAAGGGCAGGAAAAGGGACATTGATTCTGCTGCACTTCTCGGTGATTCGGTACTTGGACCTATAATAAACACGGGAGTTGACTCTGGCCCAGATATGGTGTGTAACAAGGCAGAGTTGGGTAAGACTTCGCGTGAGGCAAGAGCTGTAGCGAGAGCCACTAAGGCAGTAGAGCCTACTAGCCGGGGTAATGTCTTATTACAAAACCATCTTGATGCATTGACGCCCAGGGACATTAGTGAGCAGCAGCTGCAAGACGCTAGCCTAGCTCGTTATAGCAATGGTGCCATAGAGTTGGAGGAAGATGGGGATGCGAAGCCGGGAGATTTCTTTAGGCTCAACAGGATATTGTACCGCAGATTTCTAGACCCCAAATCGAAGTGGGAGGGCGGTGCGAGGGTAGTAGACCAGGTGGTTGTTCCAAATAAGTATAGAGAGTCCTTATTGTGTCTGGCGCATGATGTGCCGGTGGCGGGTCATTTGGGGGTAACAAAAACATTGGCGGCATTGGGCAGGTTTTTCTGGTGGCCTGGGGTCAAGGCTGATGTCTGTGCATGGGTGGCTGGGTGTGCGACCTGCCAGACAACGGGGAAGCCTAACCAGACCATCCCGAAGGCACCTTTGTTTCCCATACCTGTCACCGGGCCTCCGTTCAGCAAAGTTGTAGTAGATTTGGTTGGCCCTTTCCCGCCTACTAGTAGTGGCAATAAATTCCTGTTGACAATCATGGATGTGGCTACGAGATACCCGGACGCATACCCCATGAGAAACGGCTCGGCAAAGGCAGTTGTTAAAAACTTATTATTGTTCTGTTCCCGTTATGGATTTCCACGTGAGGTGCAGTCAGACCAGGGGAGCAATTTTACATCCAAATTGTTCAAGCAAACCCTTCATTTGCACGGTATATGTTCTGTAGTGTCGTCAGCCTACCATCCCGAGAGTCAGGGAGTCTTGGAGCGGTGGCACTCGACCCTGAAGAGTATGCTACGCTGTTACTGTGCAGAACATGACACTGATTGGGATTTGGGTCTGCCGTATGTTCTGTTCGCTGCACGTGAAGTCCCAGGAGAGAGCCTGGGGTTCAGTCCAAATCAACTAGTCTTTGGCCATAATGTGAGAGGACCTTTAAGTATGGTGAAAGAGATCTGGGAGGGCGAAGAGAAGCCGGGGTCTGTACTTAAATATATCCTTGAGAGCCGGGAGAGACTTATAGGTTGCATGGCAGCGGCAGGTAATAACTTGGTTAATGCACAGGCGGTCATGAAGCACCAGTATGACGCCAAGGTGAAGCTTCGGGAGTTTTCGGTGGGTCAGGAGGTAATGTTGCTTTTACCTTTGCCTGGACACCCCCTTTCTGCCAAGTTCATTGGGCCGTATGTGGTGGCTAAGAAACTGTCCGACCTTGATTATCTCGTTGCAACACCTGACCGTAGAAAAAAACATCAGTTATGTCATGTTAACCTCATGAAAGAGTATGTGAGACGCCCCTCAGAGCCTCTCACTGTCCCTGTGCTGGCCTGCAGCGGCCAGGGTGGAGAAGGAGGTGGGGACAGTCATGCTGCTGAGGAGGATAGCTGGGACTGTGTCATTTCCGCGGAACAGTGGGCGGGGAATACTGAACAAGAGGCTAGGCAAGCTGTAAGTCACCTGCCTGAGCACCAGGGTGCTGCTGTCCTAGGCCTGTTCAGGTCATACCCCTCTGTTTTCGCCGAACACCCAGGTCTCACTACTCAGGTAACGCACGACGTGGACGTCGGTGATAATGTGCCCTTCAAGTCAGTGCCCTACCGTGTGCCCCCGGTAAAGTTGCCAGCTTTACGGGAGGAGTTAAAGTACATGGTTGAGAGAGGGATGATCACTGAAGGTTATGTGAAGTGGACATCACCCGTCACGTTGCAGCCAAAACCTGACGGCAAGGTGCGGTTCTGCATAGATTTTCGTAGGCTAAATGGCTTGACCACTACCAACCCTTACCCTTTGCCTCGAGTTGACGACAGCGTGGACAAGATAGGGAATGCAAAGTACCTTACTAAAATTGATCTTGTAAAAGGCTACTGGCAAGTACCCCTGTCGGACCGAGCTAAGCAAGTTTGTGGTTTTGTGGTAGATGGCAAGACCTACCAATGTAACGTAATGCCTTATGGGCTTAAGAACGCACCTGCCACGTTTCAGAACCTGATGAACGATATTTGTGACGAAATCCCTAACTGCACGGTCTACCTTGATGACGTGATAGTGTATGATGACGATTTTGAAAATCACCTAAGGCACTTAGAGACCCTGTTTGGGAAGCTGCACGATGCTGGGCTGGTGGTGAACCTGAGGAAGTGCGAGTTTGTAAAGGCTACTGTGCAGTATCTTGGCTTCGTGGTCGGGTTAGGCCGGGTGTGCCCCCCCCTGAGCAAGATACAGGCTATCAATATGTTTCCCAGGCCCACCACTAAGCGCCAGGTCATGCGGTTCCTAGGTATGATAGGCTATTATAGGCGCTTCATCCGGGGATACTCTACTGTCTTAGCACCGTTAACTGATCTACTGTCGAAGTCAGTGAAGTTCTGTTGGGCTGCGGAGTGTCAGAGGGCTTTCGACCTAGTCAAGCACCTGCTGTGTACACATCCGATTTTGAGAGCCCCAGACTTCTCCAGGAGTTTTCAGCTGGCGACTGATGCCAGCGGTGTGGGTGCCGGGGCAGTGTTACTGCAGACTGATTCCGAGGGCTTGGAACACCCAGTGAGCTTCTTTTCTCGCAAGTTTAATTCGGCACAAAGGAATTACTCGACTATAGAGAAGGAGCTTCTTGCTATCGTTTTGTCGCTCAAACATTTCGAAGTTTATGTTCCAGCCTACGGCCCGGTAGTGACGATTTATACGGACCATCATCCCTTGAAATTCCTAAATCAGTTTCACAATCGGAATATGCGGTTGACCAGGTGGTCCCTAATGCTCCAAGAGTATAATCTCAACATTCAGCATATTGCCGGGAGTGAGAACGTGATAGCAGATTGTCTATCAAGGGTTGATGATCCAGGATAGTCGTGCACGGTGTGTGGGTTGAGCAGGAGTAAAATTAGGCTATCATAACGCCGTCCAAAAAGATTATAAAACAATAAAATAAACGAGAATTTTTTTTTTTAGTTTTGTAAGTCTTTATTGTTGTAGCATGATGCATGCGATATTGTGTTTTATGTATAATTCACACTTCAGTTGTTGTGCACCTTTTGCAATTAGTGGCAGCTAAGGGTAGCAGGTCGGTTGGTTGCCTGTCAGATTTTGATAATGCTTCTAAGGTCGATTATCTAAAATCTTGGGGGGGCTGTGACGCACCCAGTGCGTGGCAACGCAACCTGATTGTACTCCTTGGTACTCCACTGTACCGCCACTGTGCGGTACCTCTGTACCGCTGTACCGTGCTGGCTGCCTATATTGAGTGTGACAACGTATAACTATGTTCTTTGTATCTCTGCAAAGGTCTCGTCATGTGCTAACCAGTGGTGGGTTTTGTTTTAAGCCATGTCGAGACCTTCCATTTAATATGTAGTATCAATAGAGAAGTTGATAGATGAGACAATGGGAGTTTAGAGAGAGAGAGTGAGTTGGGCTTCAGAGCGAGAGGGTAGCAATGCGCCACGCTGCCGGGGGGGTGGTTGCCAGACGTATGGACCGGTTGGCAGCCTTGCGCTTATAGCTAGGCGCGACAGGGTTGGTAGTCCATTGCCGCCTGCCTATGCTGCCTGGGCTGCCCATGTTGTCGTACTGCACATTGCCTGGAGGCTCGCTGTGTGTTCCATGATTAGGTTGCCTAGAACCTTTGAGATTCTAACATCCCTTGCCCTCTCTCCCAACTTCTCACGGTTGCACTCTTTCTCTCTGACGACATTACTCTCATTTCATTCTTCTCTCTATTTAAATGCATAACCTTCCCTTGAGGTCCTAAAGGAGTTTCAGCACTCACCTCTCGTATTACTCTTAGGACAAGCATATATTTACATGTATTAGATTTAAGGGGTTAATGTGAACAGCCATCTTCTTGATGAGGATAGTTGGTGAACGTTCTACATGTTCACGAGTTATATGCCCAGCTCATCATCCAATTTGTGACTAGACTAGTGCCATGTGTAAGAGCCCGACCATGCCCAGGAGTTGTCTGTAGAGGGGCGAGGACTTAGCCTTGATTTGCCTACCGAGCCAGGAGCGAGTGCAGTACCAGAGACTACAGCTCGCTCGTAGTGCCGGTATAGTAGAGTAACGTAATTTATCTGTCCTTGTGTTCTCTACAGTCTTTTCCTGGGTTCTCGCTTTCGGTGCTGGGACTCGTTGTTCCTGTGACTTGGCCTGCTAGCTAGAACACATGGGGATGATGAGTGGGCTATATCTTTATTTTACTATGCATTGCAGCTCTCTTTAAGTTTATGTATGTAACACTTTACAATACACATTACTCACACACAAGACAACACTATTAATACTTTCATGTATCAATTAACTGCACTGTCGTTTTGCTGCTGTGTCCGGAGTTCTGTTGCGTAGGGCGCATACGGACTCAGAGGGGAGACAGAGTGAGAGAAGCGAAGTAGCCTATGCGGTAGTAGGCTACCGGCGCAGTACTGTTGCCTGCAACCTTTTAGTTATTCCAAGTATAGATTCATTCTTATAATAAGTGACTACTATTTATGTTCCTTCCATGTGTATTATTAGGTATCTACTGGATCATGAACATCTTGTATGCTACATGTTAGTGCATGTTAGTAGGGGACAGTTATTCTAGTGCACGCGCTTTCAAGTAGGCGTGTACATTTGTCATTTAGCATTTCACTGTCATACCTTTAGCCTGCTTCTATTCTACATTATTAGAGGCTTAATATTAACGTAGTTTCTTGAGTATTGCATTTCTTTAGTAATAACGTAACCTATAAATGTCTGAGGGAGTTTAGCCTCATAGCCTACCCCTGTTGTACACTTTCGCCGAGTTAAGGTACCTCGTTACCATAGACAATAACTCTGTAGGGCGTTGGTGCTTTTGTTGTCTGGAGCATATAGTATTTGGGACTGGAATCGAGCGTGTCGTTGTCACATAAGCCATTTCTGTCCTACGATCAAGAATCCCGAATATGTATTGCCGATCCAGCCGTAACAATTGGTCGAAGGATTTAATGAGGAGGTAATTGTTTGTATTTATTGACCAAAGGAGGTGGAGAGGAGATAGTAAGTACCTAATTGTTTGTGTTTATTGTTACTTTTAGAAATGGGAAAGCTAATAAGTCTACTTTCTGTAAACAACACTCATTCCCACAGTATTTGTTGGGTATCAGGCGCTGCGAAAGGAAAGAATTGTGTAAGAATTGTGTAAGAATTGTGTAAAAATAGAATATATATATTGTTATTGTGCTTTTACTCAGTCAGTCTCTCGCGTATTAACCCCTTGAGGATTATGGCACACTTCGGTAGTTGTTCCGGCTATCATTAGAAGGTTTTATGCAGATTGGGAAGATTATATGGCACACAGAGGGTTAATTGAGAGAGTCTTTACCCATTTAATTCCCACGGATCCTTCCTAAGCCATATATATTAGTCTAATAATAGCCAGAATAAACTGTCAAAACGCGTCATGATCCTCAGGGGGTTAGCTCTCGATATTATGGTATGTCCACATATCTGTCTGTCTGTCTTGTTAGTCTGTCTGCCATTCATTCATGCCACCAATCAATCATTCAATCAGGTAATTAGATAACCTGGTTGACTGTATGGGTTCGTGTGTGTGTGTGTGTGTGTGTGTGTGTGTGTGTGTGTGTGTACAAAGGAGTACAAAGGAAATCAAGCAACAACAGGTCCAGTGACCCTTCTAGGCTGCTTGTCTTCCAAAACACTGAGGATCAAGTGTCCAAACAGTGGTTTAGAGTGGGTAAGGGAACATTGGAAAGGGAACTACTGCCCTGGAACTAATGTCCGTGGCAGGACTAGGAAGTTAGTAGGGGACATATGGGTTAGTAACTGAGGGGAGGATAAAATAATATTATTAATTTACAAACGCAGTCAGTCGCGAGTTTGATGCGAGATATTTGTCTAGGCGGAGTTTAAATTAATCAACGGTGCTGCAGTCTATAACGTCTCGGGGAAGCCCATTCCACAAGTTGACAACTCGATTGAAGAAGACATTCTTAGATTCGTGTGAGTTAAAAGATTTACCAATAATTTTGCAACCGTTTCCCCGTGTGTAATTAGATTGGTCGATAGTGAAGTACTTACTACAGTTCATATTGTCGATGCCTTTGATGATTTTGAACACTTGAATTAAGTCACCTCTTAATCTTCGCTGGGTTAAAGGAAATAGATTTAATTCTCTAAGACGCTCTTCGTATGGTTTGTTCTTTAGGCTAGGTATCATTTTGGTAACTCTACGTTGAACTCGTTCTAGCTTGTTTATGTCTTTTTGGTAATAAGGGCACCAGCATTGAACGCAGTAATCCAGAAGAGGGCGGACTAAGGACTTGTAAAGGGTTAGGATAACGTCTTTGGATTTATGCTCAAATGACCTGCCTATAAAGCCAATTATTTTGTTTGCCTTCTTAACAACTTCTGAACATTGTTAACTCGGTTTTAGGTTACTCGATATTGTTACTCCCAGATCGGTTTCTCTGTTTACATTCTTAAGCTGAGTGCCATTCATCGAATAGTTTGCTTTCTCATTTCGGTATCCGATATGTAGTACTTTACATTTATCCGCATTGAAACTCATTTGCCAAATTTGGGCCCAATGTGACAATTTATCTAGATTGTGTTGCATATCGTCAACTTGTTCTTTTGAGAGCACGCTATTTGCAATTTTTGTATCGTCAGCAAATTTTGAGATTGTACAGGTGAGACCCTCATCTATGTCGTTGATGTAAATTAGAAAGAGAATTGGTCTTAGTACCGATCCCTGGGGTACCCCGCTACTTACATTGGTCCATTTAGATGCCTTACCGTTTATGACTACTCTTTGCTTTCTGTCGCTGAGCCAATTTTCTATCCATTTCAACACACCGTCTTGTATTCCATGCGCTTTTAGTTTTAGCAGTAAACGTTTGTGGGGAACTTTGTCAAAGGCCTTTTGAAAATCAAGGTATATATAATATCTACAGCTTTACTCTAATCGTAGAGGTTGAGGATATCGTGGAAGAAGTCCAAGAGGTTTGTTAAACAGGAACGTTTTTTACGAAAGCCGTGTTGAGTATCTTTAAGTATGTTATTTTCCTCTAAGTGATTTTCGAGTCTGTCTCTTATGAGCGTTTCTAGCATTTTACATACAACTGAGGTTAAGTTAATTGGACGATAGTTACTGGGTAGGGATTTGCTGCCTTTTTTGAATATCGGTGTTACGTTGGCTATCTTCCACTGATCAGGCATAGTTCCAGACTGCAAGGATTTATTGAATAGTAATGTCAGTGGTTTGGAGAGCTCATCCTTAGCTTCCTTTAGAACTCTAGGCGAGATTGTATCAGGTCCTGGCGTTTTATTTACCTTGAGTTTATCTAAACAATTCAATACTTCTCTCTCTGTAACGGTGATATTGCTTAGAACATCTGAATTATCAATCTGAATCGGCGATGGTGTAGGGATATCACTGAGGTCTTCTGTTGTAAAAACTGATGCAAAGAAGGTATTGAGGGCATTACTCATTTGTACTTCGTCTTTGGTGTATTCTCCATTTTCATCGACTAACGGTCCAACAGTTGAAGTAACTACTTTTTTTTCTTCTGATATAACTATAGAATTCTTTCGAGTTTGTTTTACTTTGATTCGCAATATGTAACTCTAGGGTCTTTTTACTTTGCTTAATTAACTTTTTGGCTTTGCATCGTAGCTCTACAAATTTCACCCGTTCTTCGCCATTTTGTGAGGATTTTAACTATCATTAGCAAATTTTTTAGCAAGCAGGCAGTTTGAAATATCTTTATTCCACCATTTGGGCTTATTATTATGGCCTGGACGCCGTATTTTCGATGGTATGCAGTCTTGCACTGCTTTTAGGTAAGTGGTTTCGAATAACTTCCAAGATGTATTTATGTCGTTATTGTTAATTAAAAAGCTCCAGTCAGTTTCTTTAAACATAGCTCTAAGTTTATGAAAGTTTGCTTTCTTGAAATTAGGGACTTTTTCGATGCTACTATTTGGTTCGTTACTAGTAAAGTTTAAAGTGAAAGTTATCGTACGATGGTCGCTGTTACTGAATTCATCACCAACATTCAAATTCTCTATTAATTCTTCTTTTGTTGCAAGTACAATGTCAAGAACTTATTACCACGGGTCGGTGTTCGAACAAATTGATAAAGCGAACTCTCTTGCAAGTTCGTATACAAGTCATGTCCGGAGTGTGAAGTAAGAGTATCGCCCCACTTGGTCACAGGTAAATTAAAGTCGCCAAAAAATACGGTATCTTGTGAGTTACTTACATCTGCAATTTGTTCATAAATTTCTCGGTCAGTTTGCATGATTGAGCTGGAGGTCTGTATAGTAATGCAAGTATTATTTGTGTACCTTTATTATTCTTTATTAGCACAAAAGATGTGTCGACGTTCACAATTTGAGGTTTTGACAAGAGGGTCGGGTTAAGACTTTCTTTGATATAAAATAAAACGCCAGCTCCATTTTTATTTATTCGGCTTTTCTCAAACATTACATAACCGGGAAGTGAATACTCTGCTAAAAAGTATCTATCTTCTGTATTGAGCCAAGATTCTGTTATACCAATCACATCATAATTTTCAGTAAACACTAGTTCCTCTAAATCTGAAAATTTATTGCGTATGCTACGAGCGTTTGCATAGAAAACCTTTAAAGTTGCGGTTTAAGAATTCACAGAACGTTCTTTAATCAAATTTTTGGTTCTGGTCGGATCTACATTTACATTTATGGCTGTCATCGGTCCTCGGTCGTTATCCCTGGCGGTTTTGAATTTGGGTCGTGTTGGTGGAGCTTTATCCAAATTCACGGTTCTTGATAGATTAGCATTTAATTCCTTCGCAGGTTGCCGCCCTCGCTGTCTTCGGTCCTCCTTCCTGGTTGTCCTGTGCTGAGTCGATTTCTTCTCCGAAAATCCTTCACCGCATCGTTGAGAAGACGCCCAAAGCGTGCTGCTCCCTATGTGTATATGTGTATGTGTGCTATGTCTGTGTGTATTTGTGTGTGCGTGTGTGTATTTGTTTGTGTGTGTGTGTAATTGTGTGTGTGTGTGAAAAAACAAATACGAGCAAGATGCAATGATAAGCTCAGTTGATTAGTAAATGAATGAAAGGATAACTACGCCAGTCACAATCAAAGTTATTTATTAATTTTGTTTTGTTTTACTTTGCTGTATGTAAAATTAAATACTAATACAACGCATGAAGGCTACTGTATATGGAGGGTTTGAAAATATGCGAGATGGAAAGCAGTTAAAGAAAAAATGAACTTCATGAGTGTGGACATTTCACCGGGTTTACCAAATCAAGTCCTCTAGATTATAAATGAATGCTGAAAATCAATAGAATAATGGCACAATCTCTACAATATCGCTCTAAAATGGCTCAAATCTACAGAATATACTTAGAATTTACGTCGCTAAATATACAAATTTGCCTCTAGAACGAAATAAATACCTTTAGATCTAGCAGAAAAGTAGCTAATTTGGCAACACTGCATTTAACAATTGTCGCCGGTATGCTTTACCTGTACTAGAAAAATAAAACGTGTATGGAGAAATATGTCTGAAGATTTTTAACTCTCTCTCTCTCTCTCTCTCTCTCTCTCTCTCTCTCTCTCTCTCTCTCTCTCTCTCTCTCTCTCTCTCTCTCATTAACTCGGGGAAATGGAATGAAATTAAAAACCAGGAGGGCGAATCTCGATGTCACGAAGCACTTTTTCACCTACAGTGTGGTCATCGAGTGAAACAAATTGCCAGAGAAAGTGGTACAATGTAAGACAATTGACACATTCATAAGAAGTCTAGACATTCATTTTGAGAAGGTGGGAATAATATAGGGTAAAATAAAACAAAGTTAAGAATCAGTAGTACATAATTTTTCTCAACTTTGTTCTTCACTATAAATTTCCCAATAGAAGTATTTTTCATTTTGCTGGGGGACTTCTTTCCCCAACTTAATTTCATGCCGACCAACGGTCTGAGGGAGAGGTGGGTGGGGAGAGCGCTTTCTGCCTTGCTATCCTTGCTTTTCACTTTGTAGCCTATTTTATTTTAGCATTAACTCTGGACTACCTTCTAGGGACCGCAAGGTCTGTGTAGTCTGTGTATATAATTATGTAACTCTATGTAACTCTCTCTATCTCTCTCCCCCCCCCCCCCCCATGTGTTCTCCTCTCCCACGTTTTTTCCTCCCATTTACACACGCGCCTCCGTAAATACCGCCCCATAATCACACCAATTACTTTCAGCTTATGCCCCCTGTCTTCATCATTTTCCCCTTGGCCAGTATATAGGGGGGTTCTCTAATGAGGTTTTGATGACCAATCGGAGCCCTTCTGGGTAATGAGTTCATCCACCTCATTCAAGAACGAAGAAAAACACACGCCAAAGTTTCATTAACATTTGTTCTCTCTTCGGCCAACTTTCGTGAAGATTGGGCCTAAGTTTGTCAGTTTAATGAAGCGACGGGGATCATAGAGGTATCAGATTACAAAAGAAAAGGAAAAACCGGACCAAAACTAGGGGGTAGGGACAGGGTAGATATCATGTAATGAGATAAAATTATCAATAATTTCATAAACGCAATAGTGATCAAAGTACGCTATGGAGAGTATTTTTTGTTTTTCTTTAGGATAGTAAATATATATCCTTTACAGTACCAGTATCGTGTTGCTAAATGTTTATTGTGGATATGAACATTAATTGAGTGTAAACAAAGACTAATGAAGTCAACGGCATCAATATGACGGAGGTTAGCCGATCACTATTGGAGTTTACTGTTGGAGTTTAAGGGAGCCCACCTCACTTTGTTTTCTCTTTCTCTACCTCTCTCTTTGGCTTTTATCCATTCGGCCCCATTCAGCCTACTGTTTTAAGACGTTTACCCCCATCCAGGTGTCAATATTTTCCTGGCGAGCGGTAGCGAGACAGCATATATATTTTTTGTTTTGACAGCAAGCTAAATATGTACATTTTTCGATAGAAAAATTTCTCCGGCGAAGCCGGATTTCTCTATAGAATGCTGGCTCGCTATCGCTCGCCCGAAAGAAATCGACACCTGGATGGGGATAAACGTCTTAAAACAGTTGGCTGCATGGGGCCGAATGGATACAAGCCAGGGAAAGAGAGAAAAGGAGAGAAATATAAAAAAAAAAAATGACCCCCCTTAATGTTGGAGTTTACTATTGGAGTTTACTATTGGAGTTTACTATTGGAGTTTACTGTTGGAGTTTACTATTGGAGTTTACTGTTGGAGTTTACTATTGGAGTTTACTGTTGGAGTTTACTATTGGAGTTTACTATTGGAGTTTACTGTTGGAGTTACTATTGGATTACTATTGGAGTTTACTGTTGGAGTTTACTATTGGAGTTTACTATTGGAGTTTACTATTGGAGTTTACTGTTGGAGTTTACTATTGGAGTTTACTGTTGGAGTTTACTATTGGAGTTTACTGTTGGAGTTTACTATTGGAGTTTACTGTTGGAGTTTACTATTGGAGTTTACTATTGGAGTTTACTATTGGAGTTTACTATTGGAGTTTACTGTTGGAGTTTACTATTGGAGTTTACTATTGGAGTTTACTGTTGGAGTTTACTATTGGAGTTTACTATTGGAGTTTACTGTTGGAGTTTACTGTTGGAGTTTACTATTGGAGTTTACTATTGGAGTTTACTGTTGGAGTTTACTGTTGGAGTTTACTGTTGGAGTTTACTATTGGAGTTTACTATTGGAGTTTACTGTTGGAGTTTACTGTTGGAATTTACTGTTGGAGTTTACTGTTGGAGTTTACTGTTGGAGTTTACTATTGGAGTTTACTATTGGAGTTTACTGTTGGAGTTTACTATTGGAGTTTACTGTTGGAGTTTACTGTTGGAGTTTACTATTGGAGTTTACTATTGGAGTTTACTGTTGGAGTTTACTGTTGGAGTTTACTGTTGGAGTTTACTATTGGAGTTTACTATTGGAGTTTACTATTGGAGTTTACTATTGGAGTTTACTATTGGAGTTTACTATTGGAGTTTGCTATTGGAGTTTACTGTTGGAGTTTACTGTTGGAGTTTACTGTTGGAGTTTACTATTGGAGTTTCTGTTAGAGTTTACTATTGGAGTTTACTATTGGAGTTTACTGTTGGAGTTTACTGTTGGAGTTTATTGTTGGAGTTTACTATTAGAGTTTACTATTGGAGTTATTAGAGTTTACTATTAGAGTTTACTATTTCAGTTTACTGTTGTAGTTTACTGTTGGAGTTTACTATTAGAGATTACTGTTGGAGTTTACTATTAGAGTTTACTGTTGGAGTTTACTATTAGAGTTTACTGTTGTAGTTTACTGTTGGAGTTTACTGTTGGAGTTTACTGTTGGAGTTTACTATTAGAGTTTACTATTAGAGTTTACTATTAGAGTTTACTGTTGGAGTTTACTATTGGAGTTTACTGTTGGAGTTTACTATTATAGTTTACTATTATAGTTTACTGTTGGAGTTTACTGTTAGAGTTTAC
>JBAKBP010019972.1:0-43529 GCA_037953745.1 Lithodes maja
GTTAGGGATTTCGTCACAAATATCGTTCATCAGGTTCTGAAACGTGGCAGGTGCGTTCTTAAGCCCATAAGGCATTACGTTACATTGGTAGGTCTTGCCATCTACCACAAAACCACAAACTTGCTTAGCTCGGTCCGACAGGGGTACTTGCCAGTAGCCTTTTACAAGATCAATTTTAGTAAGGTACTTTGCATTCCCTATCTTGTCCACGCTGTCGTCAACTCGAGGCAAAGGGTAAGGGTTGGTAGTGGTCAAGCCATTTAGCCTACGAAAATCTATGCAGAACCGCACCTTGCCGTCAGGTTTTGGCTGCAACGTGACGGGTGATGTCCACTTCACATAACCTTCAGTGATCATCCCTCTCTCAACCATGTACTTTAACTCCTCCCGTAAAGCTGGCAACTTTACCGGGGGCACACGGTAGGGCACTGACTTGAAGGGCACATTATCACCGACGTCCACGTCGTGCGTTACCTGAGTAGTGAGACCTGGGTGTTCGGCGAAAACAGAGGGGTATGACCTGAACAGGCCTAGGACAGCAGCACCCTGGTGCTCAGGCAGGTGACTTACAGCTTGCCTAGCCTCTTGTTCAGTATTCCCCGCCCACTGTTCCGCGGAAATGACACAGTCCCAGCTATCCTCCTCAGCAGCATGACTGTCCCCACCTCCTTCTCCACCCTGGCCGCTGCAGGCCAGCACAGGGACAGTGAGAGGCTCTGAGGGGCGTCTCACATACTCTTTCATGAGGTTAACATGACATAACTGATGTTTTTTTCTACGGTCAGGTGTTGCAACGAGATAATCAAGGTCGGACAGTTTCTTAGCCACCACATACGGCCCAATAAACTTGGCAGAAAGGGGGTGTCCAGGCAAAGGTAAAAGCAACATTACCTCCTGACCCACCGAAAACTCCCGAAGCTTCACCTTGGCGTCATACTGGTGCTTCATGACCGCCTGTGCATTAACCAAGTTATTACCTGCCGCTGCCATGCAACCTATAAGTCTCTCCCGGCTCTCAAGGATATATTTAAGTACAGACCCCGGCTTCTCTTCGCCCTCCCAGATCTCTTTCACCATACTTAAAGGTCCTCTCACATTATGGCCAAAGACTAGTTGATTTGGACTGAACCCCAGGCTCTCTCCTGGGACTTCACGTGCAGCGAACAGAACATACGGCAGACCCAAATCCCAATCAGTGTCATGTTCTGCACAGTAACAGCGTAGCATACTCTTCAGGGTCGAGTGCCACCGCTCCAAGACTCCCTGACTCTCGGGATGGTAGGCCGACGACACTACAGAACATATACCGTGCAACTGAAGGGTTTGCTTGAACAATTTGGATGTAAAATTGCTCCCCTGGTCTGACTGCACCTCACGTGGAAATCCATAACTGGAACAGAACAATAATAAGTTTTTAACAACTGCCTTTGCCGAGCCGTTTCTCATGGGGTATGCGTCCGGGTATCTCGTAGCCACATCAATGATTGTCAACAGGAATTTATTGCCACTACTAGTAGGCGGGAAAGGGCCAACCAAATCTACTACAACTTTGCTGAACGGAGGCCCGGTGACAGGTATGGGAAACAAAGGTGCCTTCGGGATTGTCTGGTTAGGCTTCCCCGTTGTCTGGCAGGTCGCACACCCAGCCACCCATGCACAGACATCAGCCTTGACCCCAGGCCACCAGAAAAACCTGCCCAATGCCGCCAATGTTTTTGTTACCCCCAAATGACCCGCCACCGGCACATCATGCGCCAGACACAATAAGGACTCTCTATACTTATTTGGAACAACCACCTGGTCTACTACCCTCGCACCGCCCTCCCACTTCGATTTGGGGTCTAGAAATCTGCGGTACAATATCCTGTTGAGCCTAAAGAAATCTCCCGGCTTCGCATCCCCATCTTCCTCCAACTCTATGGCACCATTGCTATAACGAGCTAGGCTAGCGTCTTGCAGCTGCTGCTCACTAATGTCCCTGGGCGTCAATGCATCAAGATGGTTTTGTAATAAGACATTACCCCGGCTAGTAGGCTCTACTGCCTTAGTGGCTCTCGCTACAGCTCTTGCCTCACGCGAAGTCTTACCCAACTCTGCCTTGTTACACCCCATATCTGGGCCAGAGTCAACTCCCGTGTTTATTATAGGTCCAAGTACCGAATCACCGAGAAGTGCAGCAGAATCAATGTCCCTTTTCCTGCCCTTAGCAACCTTCTCCTGATCCTTCCTCCACTGTCCCCGAGGTTGAGTGCTAGGCTGTGCAGGAGCCGCAGAGCGAGATCGGGTTACCACACAGGCCATCTCATCCTGTTGGCACCTCCCAACCCATTCCCGATTCTCACCATCCACGTCGGCCGCCCTCTCGGCAACGACTAAGGGTGGAGTCCCGGAAGTGGGCACCGCAAAGTCGTTGCCGAGAAGAAGGTCGACGCCCTCAACTGGCAAACACTCAACGATCCCTACATCCAGCTCCCTGCACACCTCTCCCACTCTCAACTCCAACCTCACAAGTGGGTATGACCTCGTAGCATTTATACCCTGCACCACAACAACTCTGGCCGCATTTATCGGTTTCCCTGTGAAGTTCCTCAACAAAGTTTGCGAAGCCCCCGTATCCCTCAGCAAGTCAACCCTCCGTAGTTCACTCCCCCAGCTCACAAACCCGTGCCCCCGATGGCTACAGAAAGTGTCCCGGACAGGTGTCGAGCCTTCCGTACGCTTCTTTACCGCGTGTGCCTCAGCTGCTGACAACCTACCCCGGGCAGTTGCTGCAGCCTTCAGAGACACACCGATACTGTGAACCAATGACACCGGCTTAGCGGGAGTGTTACTAGGGCACTCACGTGAATAATGGCCTAGCTTCTGACATTTGTAACATTTCACATCCCCAATGGGCTTCTTCCCTTGTGCGGGCGAAGAAGGGGCCTGACCTTTAGTAAACGGGAGAGGCTTGTGTTTGTAGGTGTTATTAGGTGCAATGCATTTAGTGTGGTTATGTGTGTCATAGGATTTGTTATTATCGAAAACTCTGGTGGGTGGGGTATAGCGCCCCTTCTGCCCTGACTCAGCCCTCTGAGCGGCACCGCAACCACGAATCAATGATAATCTGAGGTCTGCCATCTTGGCAGCCTCCTCTACTGTCTTGGGACATTTTTCCTTAATGTTCAGCGTTAGATCGGTTCCAGTGCATTTGTAAAACTGTTCCAGATAGAAAAGTTGCTTAATTTCCTCAGCCGACTCTGCGTGCTCGGACCGAAACCAGTTATTACCTGCATCTGTTAAGTCCCGTGCGTGCTCCATAAAACTGACGTCGCTCTTCTTATTCACGCCACGGAACTTCAATCTATAAGTTTCGGGTTGCAGTTCGTAGGCCCGGAGCACAGCCTCCTTCACCAGTCCATACACTACACTCTCGTCCAGTGACAGTGCATCGTAGGCTTTCAACCCCTTACCCACTAGACGTGATGAAACTAATGCTGCCCATTTAACCTCCGGCCAGTCATACTCACGACACTTCTTTTCGAAACGAGCAAAAAACTCAGTCACTGCTGTCTCATCAAATGCGGGTACTAACTTAATTAAATGCGAAAGTGAGTCTGTAACCCGGTGCCCACCACCGAGATGACGCCCCGTGGTCTCTACTCTAGACTTCTCGACATCCATTTCAGCCTGGTACCTGGTTGCATCCTGATTGGCTTGGATTCTAGCAACCTCTATGCGTTCTATACTAGCCTGTTGTATCTGAGTCTCCTGCAGCTTAAACTTAGCTAGTTCTAGCTGAAATAACATCTCAGGAGACAGGCCTGGGGGGGGAGAGCACAAAATGGGGGATCCACACCGAGACGTGTTTACGGGTAAGCCAGCTTGCCCTTGAGAACCCTCCTGCTGCATCGTGCTAAGACTCGCTGGCTGAGGGCCCAGCTCAGGGGTAGAGTGGAATGGAGGCTTGGAGGGAACCCCCCAAGACCCCACTCCACCCACCGCCCCATCGCCATCACCCAACAAACATGCCACCAAATTCTTCTTGGGCCAACTGTCAGGACAGTCCCGCCCCAAAACCGTGGCTAAACAGCGAAGACCGTAACAATCAATAGCCTGCAGGCGCTGTTCGGTCAAAGGTGTCTGCAAAAATGCCCGGGCATCCCTCTCTCCACTTATAACACTCCCCTCCCTAAACATCTGTTGTACTTGCTGGTCACTAGGCTGTACCGTGTTATCCTCCCCCGTAAATGATGAGTCATTAGACATAGTGCTGGTTATACAATTGCTGTTCATAAAAAAAAAAAAAGTGCTTATTACTAATTGCAGTCTCGACTCACAAAATGTTAAAGATGCTTGAATGACTCTACTCTAGACACCCCCAACGAAACAATCTGCAAGTCCACCAATACAATAATGACACAATAAAAATTCCTCCAATATGCAAGAAAATTCTAGCCAGCTCTACTAGGTAGCATAGAATAGTTCTCCAAAAAACATGTGATAGGATACTACTGAATCTTGTGCAAGGTCGCCATTTTGTTACGGCTGGATCGGCAATACATATTCGGGATTCTTGATCGTAGGACAGAAATGGCTTATGTGACAACGACACGCTCGATTCCAGTCCCAAATACTATATGCTCCAGACAACAAAAGCACCAACGCCCTACAGAGTTATCGTCTATGGTAACGAGGTACCTTAACTCGGCGAAAGTGTACAACAGGGGTAGGCTATGAGGCTAAACTCCCTCAGACATTTATAGGTTACGTTATTACTAAAGAAATGCAATACTCAAGAAACTACGTTAATATTAAGCCTCTAATAATGTAGAATAGAAGCAGGCTAAAGGTATGACAGTGAAATGCTAAATGACAAATGTACACGCCTACTTGAAAGCGCGTGCACTAGAATAACTGTCCCCTACTAACATGCACTAGCATGTAGCATACAAGATGTTCATGATCCAGTAGATACCTAATAATACACATGGAAGGAACATAAATAGTAGTCACTTATTGTAATAATGAATCTATACTTGGAATAACTAAAAGGTTGCAGGCAACAGTACTGCGCCGGTAGCCTACTACCGCATAGGCTACTTCGCTTCTCTCACTCTGTCTCCCCTCTGAGTCCGTATGCGCCCTACGCAACGGAACTCCGGACACAGCAGCAAAACGACAGTGCAGTTAATTGATACATGAAAGTATTAATAGTGTTGTCTTGTGTGTGAGTAATGTGTATTGTAAAGGGTTATATACATAAACTTAAAGAGAGCTGCAATGCATAGTAAAATAAAGATATCACCCACTCATCATCCCCATGTGTTCTAGCTAGCAGGCCAAGTCACAGGAACAACGAGTCCCAGCACCGAAAGCGAGAACCCAGGAAAAGACTGTAGAGAACACAAGGACAGATAAATTACGTTACTCTACTATACCGGCACTACGAGCGAGCTGTAGTCTCTGGTACTACAGTCGCTCCTGGCTCGGTAGGCAAATCAAGGCTAAGTCCTCGCCCCTCTACAGACAACTCCTGGGCATGGTCGGGCTCTTACACATGGCACTAGTCTAGTCACAAATTGGATGATGAGCTGGGCATATAACTCGTGAACATGTAGAACGTTCACCAACTATCCTCATCAAGAAGATCGCTGTTCACATTAACCCCTTAAATCTAATACATGTAAATATATGCTTGTCCTAAGAGTAATACGAGAGGTGAGTGCTGAAACTCCTTTAGGACCTCAAGGGAAGGGTATGCATTTAAATAGAGAGAAGAATGAAATGAGAGTAATGTCGTCAGAGAGAAAGAGTGCAACCGTGAGAAATTGGGAGAGAGGGCAAGGGATGTTAGAATCTCAAAGGTTCTAGGCAACCTGGTCATAGAGCACACAGCGAGCCTCCAGGCAATGTGCTGTACGACAACATGGGCAGCCCAGACAGCATAGGCAGGCGGCAATGTACTACCAACCCTGTCGCACCTAGCTATAAGCGCAGGGCTGCCAACCGGTCCATACGTCTGGCAACCACCCCCCCGGCAGCGTGGCGCACCGCTACCCTCTCGCTCTGAAGTCTAACTCACTCTCTCTCTCTGAATTCCTATCATCTCATCTATCAACTTCTCTATTGATACTACATATTAAATGGAAGGTCTCGACATGGCTTAAAACAAAACCCACCACTGGTTAGCAAATGACGAGACCTTTGCAGAGATACAAAGAACATAGTTATACGTTGTCACACTCAATATAAGCAGCCAGCATGGTACACGGTCCGTGACGGTACAGTGGAGTACCAAGGAGTACAATCAGGTTACGTTGCTACGCACTGGGTGCGTCACACTTGGCTCTGAAGAATGGTAGTGAGGTGGGATTTCTGACAGGTGTGGAGCTTTCCACCATCACTGAGGGCAGCAGGATGTGACTGGTTCTCATGACGGAAGAACTCCTTCAAGTCACACTCTCTGCTCTGGCATGATATGAACAGCTTGGAGAACAGTTGACAGTCTTCCTTCAGCACTTTTTGCTTTGATGAGTCAACAGAGGCTGGTACCTGTCGGAAAAAGTCAACCCTGTTCTTCTTGATTGGTTCATAGAAGGTGGATTCTTCTTCCCCTTCCAGTCCCTTCATCAGTCCAGGCCTCAGCAGACTGGTGTCTGGGTGTGTCACACCACTCTCGGGAGGAGAGGGTTTCTTCTTGGTGAAGGAGTCTGGAAGTTCTGGAACTGTCTTCACTTTCTCCTCTCCGAACTTCAGCTGTCCACGCTCTTCACCTTTGTCTTCTTTGGTTGGGTGCTGGAAAACAGAGACGCTGGTTCCATGGAAAGAAGTGGTCGCTGTCGTTGCAGTGGGATTGTGGTCTATGTTGTCCATGGCTGATGTGGTGAACAGCCCTTTTCGCAGAACTGGTGGACAGACCACCCCATCCTCCACGTACTTGCTGACTGTTGCATCTCCCAGCTGTGCAGATATCTGTAGCACCCTGTCGTATGAAATGCGGATGCCATGCTCGTTAAGCATTTCCACCAACTTTCTCTTTCTGGACTTTGTGTAGACGGACATCCCCATGTAAACAGGGTGTTACGACCGGGCACTCGGGTACACTAGGGCTCTTACACAGGACTCGAGTATGGCTCGCTGCCACAACGGAAACACACGATCCCAACCCCAGAGTACTGCCAGCCGAACAAAAAACGCCACTACCCTCCAGAGTTCTATCTGCTATAACGGGGTATACAAGAACTCGGTACTAGCGTTTCACACAACAGACTAATAGCAAGACGGGAGTTATCTAGTCTGGTCAACAATCAAACAAAGAAGAAAGTACTACAACACTAAAGAATAGTGTTGGCCGAAGCCGAAGTAATCCACCCTTGAACTAAGAACTTAAGAAGTCCTCCACCCTCTACTTCGGATCGGCACTATTACGTTACGTTAAACAATAGTCCTCGAGCATCAAGCAAGGAATCTTCTGATAAGTTAGATGCTTCTCGAATACTCATAAGAAGTAAGTATCGGATTTTGAACAGCAATTTAATGAATAACTCACTGGTAATTAAAGGCTTTAAATTGACATAAGAAGAATTATAAGAATAAGCAATAGGATATGGCAAACATTAAGAAGAAGTACTCCGACAATGCACTGGCAATAGCCTACTAAGATTGTGCTCGTGGGCCACTAATCTCTGAAGTAGCTAAGCGTGCCACACATGAAATCAATAGTGCTTAAACAATAATATACATAAGGAGAAGCTTCAATACTATGCTGTATCTGCTGGTCGAGCAAAGTCTAGCTGGGATATCTAAGGTTAAGAGACAATGGCTGAGCAAGCGGCTCGTAGCCTAGCGAGGTCCTTAAGACTGTGCGGCCAAATTACGGTAATTGACGGGATGCTCTCTTGAGAGATCCAGATCACTAGTATCTGGTTCTCTCCTGGCGATCCTCTCAAAGTCAAGCAAATGAGATAGCACAGTGTTGGGTGGCACAGGCAAAAGCCCTCACTCGCAACACAGTGCTAAACTCCCACGGTACACAATCAAAAAGACCCCCTAGGCTTCCCACGTCTCCGTTGCAATTGTGCTGGTTCAACCAACCTAGCACTCATAGGAAATCACAACTCGAGGAACCCTATCCCAGTCTAGCATTACCTAAACCAGCAGAAAACAGGAACATGAATAATAGTACACAGGGAAATACATATACGAGTGCAACAAACATCAATCAATCCTATTCTAGTTAACCCTTCCAAAAATAGGCTATCTAACAGGCACTTATCTCGTGAGAACTCAAGCGATAATACTTTGGCTGACTAAATCTGCACCAAAGGGGTCATTGAGGTTAAAAAGGGTTCAGAAGAAGAAGAAAATAGGCTGTTCAGAGAGTAGAGAAAGTTCACATCAGTCGGAAGAATATCGATAGTTGCAAGGGATATGAGAGGTCGCTTTGCCTGATGAGTTCTGAAGCATGGTGGCAAAAACCTCTCTTTTTATACTCGGCCCTCTAGCGGCATATCTCAAACTACTTAAGGACCGCCCACTGGCAATCATGACGTCATATTCTCTCAATCTGGGATTGACAAAGAACTTCCCACACGCTGAAAGGGAGGAAGGGAGGAGGGAATTAGGCCTACCGGCCCGCGTGGCGCACTCACCGACCCCACGCCACGTAATATCCCTCCTCTCATCATTACATACAAGTCCCACACACAATACTTATATCTAATGATATAAAATAGAACTCGTTGACTTAGAAGAAAACAAAATACATAATGATAATACTTACAGTACAACGGTTCACATAAACTGAGTTAGGAAACTCTACACAGACTACAGCCAAAGTTCCTGCCCTGACGATCCTAGCGAGAGTGGGGCCTGACTGGGCGTTCTGTACAGCATGCTCATACTCGACATGCGTCACACCTCCCCCAAGATTTTACTTGCTCAACCCTGAGCTAAAATCTGATATACAGAACCCCATCAAACCCCTCACACCCAGCGACCGCATGGCACTAAAACAACGCTGAGTTTATCACTAAAACACATCTTATATAAAAAAAAAATCACATTTCATAACTCCTCCCAACAATAGTAAAAGACACAATATCATGCTCCCAGAGCGAGCTTACAGCAGCTCAGCCGTTTGATAGTTCGTGGACTACTCAAACCTTATAGGCTATGACAAACTTATATAATTATCTTCATCAAAAAGAAAGAGTTTTTATATGATTTTTATATTTTAATATGTTTTTTTCCGGCTGCACTATAAGGGCAGCCTATTTTTCTTCTATACCAAACGCTCAACTCCTGCTTTACGACCCAATACGCTGGGCTACAACCGCGAGCCAACAAGCACCAAGCGCAAAATACTACTCAAACCAAAGCAGGAGGCTACCCGTGTGTCAATTTACCCAGGATCATATACCCCTGAACGACCACATGCAACCTCGTTGTCACAACCGGCAATATGGCTTATGTCCAGGTTATATACCAATAACCTTAGTGACCACCTGGTCAGCCTCATATTCCGATTGTGAAACGGGTCCAAGATCTTGAGAGGGTAATGATCTGGGTAAACTACACCGACCGGACCATAGGCTGGAACATAGATCTCGAAATGCCCCAGCGCATCATCGTCCTTTTCACTTTCATTCATCAGGCTCTGACACGTTGCTGGTGCATTCTTAAGTCCGTCAGGCACAACATTGCACTGGTAGGTACTCCCGTCCACAACAAAACCACATACCTCTTTAGCACGCTCGGACAAAGTTACAAGCAACGACCACTCACGACATTCCTTATCCCTCAGATCCTTCGTCCACACGTAATCCAGCTCTGCTTGCACCATAGGCTGTCGAGCAGGATTTATACGGCAGGGAATTAAACTGAGCCTTGCACTATCTCCAGCCTGCATGTCGGATTCTACCCCGTACCTCAGGCCTGGAGAAGCAACAAACATGCGAAAGTACTGCCATAGCCTAGTAAATAACTGCCTTGCACTGTCTCCACGAACAACATGCCTTGTGCCCTCCCACAACCCAGCCGAGACCGCAGCTTCTAACCTGTAGTCTCCCTCCTTCTCCACCTTCGTCCCTAGAACAGCCAGGTCATGAGAGGGACAATCAGTACCACCCGTGCAGTCACTCCCACAGTTCATTATAGCTAAGGCTTCCCCGCCGATACCGTACATGCGCACCCCCACATTCCTTGTGACGACATCTGCCTGCGCAGCATCACCGCTTTTAGCGACATGGCCAGATACAGTCGGTCTGTGGTAGGGCTGTTGCATTAGACTAGAGCAGCATTGGGAGGCTATGTGACGACCGGGCACTGCGATACCACAGCCGACCCTACCAATCTGCTCAATGTCCTCCTTTTGACCACCACCCTTGGCAGCCATGGGTCGACCCTGACCTGGCAACCATGCCAAGGCCTCGTCGCCCACCTTAAACCACCGAAACAACGAGGCTAACGGTCTTTTAACAGTCACATGACCTGCCTGCGGAACATCTCGCACCGCCCGAGTTGTGAGACTCAGGGGCTCGGCACGACCAGTGGGGTATGAACCGAGCTGGTGCTGGAGTGCTGCACACTGCTGCTCAGGCAGGTGCTCTAGCACTTCCACAGCCACCAGACTCGTGTCCCCCGCCCACTGCTTCGCCGAGACATGACAATCCCTACTCTCCTCCACCTGTGCCCTACTGCCCCCCTCTCCTTCTCCACCTTGGCCGCGGCAGACCAACGCAGGGACAGTAGGCTGCTCAGGTGGTTGCCTCACAAACTCCTCCAACAGGTTCACATGACATGCTTCCCCGTCCTCGTGTTTAATCTCGACAGCACCATTACCACACTTCTGAACTTCCGGATCCTCCAACTGCAGTTTACAAATATCTGAGGGAACCAACCTGTCTAGATGCTTCCGAAGCAACCCAAGTCCTTCCCCAATATCAAACTGAGCAACCCTTTTTTCTCTCCGTGTGCAACGTTGCTGCCCCGGAGTCTCTTCCGGCCCTACCTCCTCACTAACTGTGACAGGTCCTGGGGCCTCTCCAGACTCCAACATAGGTGCCAATACTAAATCACCCAGGAGAGCCGCCGAGTCAAAACTCTTAAAACCAACTCCAGCTTTAGCCTCCTCCTGTTGATCGTTCCTCTGCTGGTCTGAAGACGGAGGACTAGGCTGTGACACTTTATCTGCCCGAGCTCGGGTGACAACACACGCCATGGGTTGTGCCTGGCACCGCTCGACACACTCTTGCTCTTCCCTACTCACGTCGGCCGTCCTCTCGGCAACGACTAAGGGTAGAACCTCAGAAGCGGGCATTGCAAAGTCGTTGCCGAGAAGAAGGTCGACGCCCTCCACTGGCAGTTTCTCCACAATCCCAACATCCAATTCACGTGCCACACCATCCACCTCCAACTCCAACCGCACCAGCGGGTATGACCGAGTTGCATTAATACCCTGCACCACTACCACCCGAGCCGCATTTATAGGGTAGCCAGTCAAATTGTTCATCAGAGTCTGGGAAGCACCTGTATCACGCAAGACCTCTACTCCATGCTTGCGCCCCGCCCACATCACGCAACCCCGTCCTCTATGGTCGCAAAAAACATCCTGAGCAGGGTTCGAGCCTCTCAGGTGTTTCTGCATTGGCTGTGCCTCAGCCTCTGACGAACTGCCCCGGGCAAACTCAGAAGACTTCGGAGACACACCAATGTTGCAGGCCAAAGACACAGCTGCTGTAGGTGGTTTGCTAGGACAGACTCTTGCAAAGTGCCCCTTTTCATGACAAAGATAACACTCCAACTCCCCTCTGGGCTTCCCTTGGTACTGGGAAGGGCCCGGCCCCTTCTTAAATGGGACGGTGTTAGTCTTGTGGTCAGTCTTGGTATCATAGCTCTTGTACTTGTTTGCATAATGTATATCACTAACTCGGGGGGGTGGGGTGTCACGCCCCTTGTTACCTGCCTCACTACGCTGGGCAGACCCGCACCCACGAATTAATGATAGCCGGAGGTCAGCCATCTCAGCTGCCTCCTGTAGAGTTTTAGGGTTCTTTTCTTTAATAGTTAAAGTCATATCTGCACCAGTACACTTATAAAACTGCTCGAGCAGAAACAGCTCAGTCAACTGTTCGGCCGTCTCAGCTTTCTCAGAACGTGTCCAGTTAGCAAGTGCATCTTTTAAGTCCCGGGCATGTTCAAGAAAGGTCGCCTCCCTAGTCTTCGTAACACCCCGAAACTTCAATCGATATGTTTCTGGTTGCAACTCGTATGCCCGTAGGACAGCTCTCTTCAATACTGGGTAGTCAATGCAAGACTCTAAAGGCAGTGCATCATAAGCCTTCAGACCCTTACCCGTAAGTCTTGAGGAGACCAGAGCTGCCCACTTCTCTTCAGGCCAATTATGCTCCCTACACTTCTTCTCAAAACGATTAAAAAATTCTGTGACTTCAGTTTCACTAAATGCCGGCACCAATTTGACTAAGTGGGACAAGGACTGTTCTCTTACTTGGCCCTCACGGCCCATCCGAATCCCTGTCGACTCTGCACGAGTCTTATCTAAGTCTATCTGAGCACAATATTTCTCGGAGTCGTATCTAAGCTCAGCCTCGTGCCTCCTGACCTCAATCTCATGCCTCCTAGTCTCATTCTCCTGCCTCCTAGCCTTAATTTTAGCAAGCTCAAGTTTAAATATCATATCTGGAGACAGGCAGGAAGAGGGAGCTGCCACTACTGAAGGAGGGGGGGCAAGAACTGGGGAACCACCATACGCACCGCCCGAGGGCACTCCAATCTTCCAATGCTCATCCCTCTGTGGGAGAGTGCTAACCTCCGGCAACTGAGTGGACGGCACTGTGGGAGTCGAGTGAGAGGGGATCTGGGGAGGAACCCCCCCAAACGCCCTCTCCTCCGAAACCCCATGTCGCCCACGCAACACCCAGGAAATCAGCTCCCCCTTGGACATCCCTCCTACATTGGATAGACCCAAAACCTTGGCTATCAGGTGCAAGCCATAAATATTCACCCCAGTCAACCTCTCCTCCGTCACGTGGTACCGCTTACTCACAAAAACTCTAGCATCCTCCTCACTGATTACTAACGGCACCTCTTCAACTGGCATCTCTCGCTCCTCGTCAATACTAGGGCACGACATACTGAAGTTCACCAAAAAATTCTCGAGACAAAAGTGTTAAACTCCCTTATGCAAGCACTAATTACTAAATTAACTGGAGTCTCTTAAATGCTCTCCTAATTGCCTTACAAAAAAAAAATATTCTTCAATATGTACGCTAAAGTACGAACAAACAAATGTTGTACAACTCTGCAAAAAATTATACTGTTCACAAAATCCTAAGCAAGGTCGCCATTTGTTACGACCGGGCACTCGGGTACACTAGGGCTCTTACACAGGACTCGAGTATGGCTCGCTGCCACAACGGAAACACACGATCCCAACCCCAGAGTACTGCCAGCCGAACAAAAAACGCCACTACCCTCCAGAGTTCTATCTGCTATAACGGGGTATACAAGAACTCGGTACTAGCGTTTCACACAACAGACTAATAGCAAGACGGGAGTTATCTAGTCTGGTCAACAATCAAACAAAGAAGAAAGTACTACAACACTAAAGAATAGTGTTGGCCGAAGCCGAAGTAATCCACCCTTGAACTAAGAACTTAAGAAGTCCTCCACCCTCTACTTCGGATCGGCACTATTACGTTACGTTAAACAATAGTCCTCGAGCATCAAGCAAGGAATCTTCTGATAAGTTAGATGCTTCTCGAATACTCATAAGAAGTAAGTATCGGATTTTGAACAGCAATTTAATGAATAACTCACTGGTAATTAAAGGCTTTAAATTGACATAAGAAGAATTATAAGAATAAGCAATAGGATATGGCAAACATTAAGAAGAAGTACTCCGACAATGCACTGGCAATAGCCTACTAAGATTGTGCTCGTGGGCCACTAATCTCTGAAGTAGCTAAGCGTGCCACACATGAAATCAATAGTGCTTAAACAATAATATACATAAGGAGAAGCTTCAATACTATGCTGTATCTGCTGGTCGAGCAAAGTCTAGCTGGGATATCTAAGGTTAAGAGACAATGGCTGAGCAAGCGGCTCGTAGCCTAGCGAGGTCCTTAAGACTGTGCGGCCAAATTACGGTAATTGACGGGATGCTCTCTTGAGAGATCCAGATCACTAGTATCTGGTTCTCTCCTGGCGATCCTCTCAAAGTCAAGCAAATGAGATAGCACAGTGTTGGGTGGCACAGGCAAAAGCCCTCACTCGCAACACAGTGCTAAACTCCCACGGTACACAATCAAAAAGACCCCCTAGGCTTCCCACGTCTCCGTTGCAATTGTGCTGGTTCAACCAACCTAGCACTCATAGGAAATCACAACTCGAGGAACCCTATCCCAGTCTAGCATTACCTAAACCAGCAGAAAACAGGAACATGAATAATAGTACACAGGGAAATACATATACGAGTGCAACAAACATCAATCAATCCTATTCTAGTTAACCCTTCCAAAAATAGGCTATCTAACAGGCACTTATCTCGTGAGAACTCAAGCGATAATACTTTGGCTGACTAAATCTGCACCAAAGGGGTCATTGAGGTTAAAAAGGGTTCAGAAGAAGAAGAAAATAGGCTGTTCAGAGAGTAGAGAAAGTTCACATCAGTCGGAAGAATATCGATAGTTGCAAGGGATATGAGAGGTCGCTTTGCCTGATGAGTTCTGAAGCATGGTGGCAAAAACCTCTCTTTTTATACTCGGCCCTCTAGCGGCATATCTCAAACTACTTAAGGACCGCCCACTGGCAATCATGACGTCATATTCTCTCAATCTGGGATTGACAAAGAACTTCCCACGCGCTGAAAGGGAGGAAGGGAGGAGGGAATTAGGCCTACCGGCCCGCGTGGCGCACTCACCGACCCCACGCCACGTAATATCCCTCCTCTCATCATTACATACAAGTCCCACACACAATACTTATATCTAATGATATAAAATAGAACTCGTTGACTTAGAAGAAAACAAAATACATAATGATAATACTTACAGTACAACGGTTCACATAAACTGAGTTAGGAAACTCTACACAGACTACAGCCAAAGTTCCTGCCCTGACGATCCTAGCGAGAGTGGGGCCTGACTGGGCGTTCTGTACAGCATGCTCATACTCGACATGCGTCACAAGGGAATGGGGTCTCTCTGTCTTTGGAGTGTCTGTGAGTTGCTGCTCCTTCTTTGTACCTTGCGTAGCAGTTGTACTGAAGCAGCTGAGCAATTGCTAGATCTGTCTTTGATGCGCCAAACCTTAGTTGAGATTTGATGTCCGCTCCGTATTCAAGCATGGCCACAAACTGAAGAAGAGTGAGTGGAATGGCCTGCTCGATGCACCCCTCATGGAAGGTTCCATCAAATGTGGACTTGTGGTCCAGCATATGTCTTCGCAAGATGTTAGCTGCTTTGCCAAGGATAATAGCTTCACTATAATAGTCAGAGGCTTCTGACAAGATAAAGCCCACATCTTTCTGGAAAGCCAGAAGAACATCCCTTCCCTGCTTGTACACTTCCAACTCAGGTATTTCTGACAGCAGTTTTTCCTTCAGTCTTGTGGAGTTGACAGCAGGTGCATCAACACCCAGCTGTTCCAGGCGCTGGGCATACAGGTGAACTATGTCTGCAAGACGGAAGACTGCAGGACCCTCGCCAGATCTGTTGGTCTCCACTAGATTGTTGAATGGCTCACTCATTCAGCCAGGACTGATGATGCTGGTCTTGAATGTGAGCTATTTGCAGACTCATTTAATCTCACTCAACTAGTCAACCAACCTGCACCTGTGTACCAGATAATCCAAATCATAATTCCCACCTACTGGACTTATTTTTAACAACCAATTCAGAAAATTATGATGTTACAGTGAGGTCCCCGCTTGGATCTTCTGATCACTGTCTGATACAGGCCACCTGTCTATCACCTACCACACCTTTCCACTCTGAACCTGTTTTGGTGACTAAATGGCATTACGATAGGGCAGACTGGGATGGTCTTCAAGGTTTCTTTATTGATATTCCCTGGACCTCTTTCTTTTCTAATGATGCACACTCCACCTTGAGCCACATACAAGATTTTGTAAAAATTGGAATGGAAACTTTTATACCTCATCAAAAGTACAGTAAAATATCTAATTCACCTAAATGGTTTGACCATAATTGTGCTAGAGTAACTGAACAAAAAGCAATAGCCTACAATGCATACACAAGATCAAAAACACATGAAGCCTTTAATTACTTTAGAAAAATCAGAAATCATGCCAAAACTGTATTAAACCTAACTAAATCAAACTTTCTCCACAAGCAGGCAAATAAACTTCTAAATAATCCAAATGATAACACAATATTTTGGTCTACTCTTAACTCATTTAAATCCAACTTCACTACTGCTTCATCCACTCCACCATTAAAATCTCCGACTGGCAATCTTGTAAGTGACCCACGAGGTAAAGCTAACCTTCTTGCGGATATTTTCTCCACCAACTCAACCTTAGATGAAATAAATCAAGATGTCCCTGTACTTAATTTTAATTCGCCTGAAATTCCCTCACTTAAGATCCACACCAGACATGTCAAAACTATTTTGCAGAATCTCTCGGTAGATAAGGCTCCTGGTCCAGATGAAATTCCTCCAATAGTACTTAAGAATTGCTCCTTGGTGCTCGCTCCTGTATTGGCAAAATTTTTCCGTCTGTGTACTCATACCTCATGCTTCCCAGTACCCTGGAAAGAAGCAAACATCCATCCAGTTCCTAAAAAAGGTGCCTCTTCAGATCCATCAAACTACAGACCAATAGCTATAACTTCCACTCTTGGTAAAGTCCTTGAAATTATATTAAATAATCACATAATTAAGCATCTTGAGAATAATAAATTAATCAGTGATAGGCAATATGGTTTTAGACGATGTCGATCAACTGCAGACATGCTTTGCCTTCTTACGCATCAAATCAACCAAGCTACAGACCAACATGGTGAAACACATACAATAGCACTGGATATATCAAAGGCATTTGATAGAGTCTGGCATCAATCATCAATCCTTATTGTCGAAGATGTCACACTACGGCCTTGCATCATTAGTTCCACTAATTTCTTCTTATCTTCATAACAGAAAAATATGTGTAATGGTAGATGGCCTTTATTCTCAATTTCACTCAATAAATGCTGGTGTTCCCCAGGGATCAGTTTTGGCCCCAATTCTGTTCCTCATTCATATCAATGATCTCATATCTACCACTCATAATCCAATACATTCCTACGCAGATGACTCAACACTCCACAGTTCCTTCACATTTACCAATTCTGTCACCCAACCCGATCTTATAAATTCAAAAATAAACACTGCAATTTCTCTGAACCAGGACCTTTCTAGAATTAATGGATGGGGACAAAAGAATCTAGTTTCCTTTAATGCACAGAAAACCAAGTACATTCAATTTTCTAACCGACAGAATCTCACCGACTCTCATATATTTTTTAATGATGTAAATATTCCCACTTCCCCTAGTATTGCCATTCTCGGTGTAACATTAACTACTAACTTGAGCTGGACACATTATGTTAGAAGCATTGCTAAGAATGCCTCTAAAAAACTGGGACTCCTGTACAGAGTTCGAGAATTCTTCACTGACGAGCAGTTGGCCGTGATATATAAAAGTCATGTGCGTTCTCAGATGGATTACTGTTCACCTCTGTGGGGTGGAAGTGGAGTGGTTGCATTGAGGCAGTTGGACAAAATTCAAAATAAAGCTATTAGATTAATCAATAACCCTGCAATCACACAGGACCTTCCTACATTATCCATACGAAGAAACGTTGCATCCCTTGCATTATTCTACAGATATTTTCACAGCAATTGTTCCGAGGAACTTGCTTCAATTGTGCCGCCTCTCCACATCTTTCCCCGTAGAACTAGGGCAGCTGAGAGCGCCCATGAATTTACACTTTCTCCTCCACAATGCAGGACTTCTGCTTATCAGAATTCATTTATCCCCAGAGCTACTACTGTGACGCATGTCGAGTATGAGCATGCTGTACAGAACGCCCAGTCAGGCCCCACTCTCGCTAGGATCGTCAGGGCAGGAACTTTGGCTGTAGTCTGTGTAGAGTTTCCTAACTTAGTTTATGTGAGCCGTTGTACTATAAGTATTATAAATATGTATTTTGTTTTCATCTGAGTCAACGAGTTCTATTTTATATCATTAGTTATAAGTGTTGTGTGTGGGACTTATTGGTAATGATGAGAGGAGAGAGTGCGTAACGGGGGGAACAGTGAGTGCGCCACGCTGCAGGTAGGCCTAATTCCCTCCTCCCTCCTCCTTCTCAGCGCGTGGGAAATCCTTTGTCGATCCCAGATTGAGAGAGAATATTACGTAATGATTGCTAGTGGGCGGTCCTTAGTAGTTGGCGATATGCTCACTAGAGGGCCGAGTATAAAAAGGGAAGTCTAGCCGCATTTTCCTTAGAACTCATCAGGCAGAGCGACTTCTCATATCCCTTGCAACTATCCATATTCTTCCGACTGATGTGAACTTTCTCTACTCTCTGAACAGCCTATCTTCTTCCCTTCTCGACCCTTTATAACCTCAATGACCCCTTTGGTGCAGATTTAGTCAGCCAAAGTATTATCGCTTGAGTTCTCACGAGATAAGTGCCTGTTAGATAGCCTATTTTTGGAAGGGTTAACTAGAATAGGATTGATTGATGTTTGTTGCACTCGTATATGCATTTCCCTGTGTGCGATTATTCATGTTCCTGTTTTCTGCTGGTTTAGGCAATGCTAGACTGGGATAGGGTTTCTGAGTTGTGATTTCCTATGAGTACTAGGTTGCGGTTGAACCAGTACAATTGCAACGGAGACGTGGAACGCCTAGGTGGTCTTTCTGACTGTGTACCGTGGGAGTTTAGCACTGTGTTGCGAGTGAGGGCTTTTGCCTCAGCCACCCAACACTGTGCTATCTCATTTGCTTGACTTTGAGAGGATCGCCAGGAGAGAACCAGATACTAGTGATCTGGATCTCTCAAGAGAGCATCCCGTCAATTAACGTAATTTGGCCGCACAGTCTTAAGGACCTCGCTAGGCTACGAGCCGCTTGCTCAGCCATTGTCTCTTAACTTTATGTATCCCAGCTAGACTTTGCTCGACCAGCAGATACAGCATAGTATTGAAGCTTCTCCTTATGTATATTATTGTTTATGCACTATTGATTTCATGTGTGGCACGCTTAGCTACTTCAGAGATTAGTGGCCCACGAGCACAATCTTAGTAGGCTATTGCCAGTGCATTGTCGGAGTACTTCTTTTTAATGTTTGCCATATCCTATTGCTTATTCTTATAATTCTTCTTATGTCAACTTAAAGCCTTTAATTACCAGTGAGTTATTCATTAAATTGCTGTTCAAAATCCGATACTTACTTCTTATGAGTATTCGAGAAGCATCTAACTTATCAGAAGATTCCTTGCTTGATGCTCGAGGACTATTGTTTAACGTAACGTAATAGTGCCGATCCGAAGTAGAGGGTGGAGGACTTCTTAAGTTCTTAGTTCAAGGGTGGATTACTTCGGCTTCGGCCAACACTATTCTTTAGTGTTGTAGTACTTTCTTCTTTGTTTGATTGTTGACCAGACTAGATAACTCCCGTCTAGTTATTAGTCTGTTGTGTGAAACGCTAGTACCGAGTTCTTGTATACCCCGTTATAGCAGATAGAACTCTGGAGTGTAGTGGCGTTTTTTGTTCGGCTGGCAGTACTCTGGGGTTGGGATCGTGTGTTTCCGTTGTGGCAGCGAGCCATACTCGAGTCCTGTGTAAGAGCCCTAGTGTACCCGAGTGCCCGGTCGTAACACTACTCTTTGGAATTCACTTCCCTCGAATTGCTTTCCACAAACTTACAATCTACAAATGTTTAAATCCAGTTGTTACAAACATTTTATGAATGGAGGATGCCTTTAGGCACATGGACCTTTTTGTTTTATCTGTGTTTTTCCTTCCTCCGTTCATTGTCTCTTAAAAAAAAAAAAAAAAAAAAATATATGTGACTAGCTCTGAGAATGCCTGTGGGTGGGCATCCTCTTCGGGTGCACGTTCCTGTTCCAGTCTCTTGGTGGCTCTGAAGTACGTCCTCTCTCTATTGTACAGGTCTGTCAAGCATGCAAAATGGTATTTGAGCTCCTGTGCAATAGCATCTCCACCGCTGAGTCTTGCAAGAAGTTTTCCGTCATTTAAAGTTTGGGCACATTCATTAAATCTGTTATTGAGGTTCATCGTCATAACTTGTCTGAGTTCAGAGGATGGGGCTTCTTTGTCACATATGAAACACGTTTGGCCTTCAAGGCTGGTTCTACGCAGCTTGGTCTGGCATTCTACTGGCTGAGCACTCTCTGCTCTTCTTTTTCTGGCTCTCTCCAGTTTCGTGTTGTTGAACATAAGGCGACAACTTTGGTGATACTGCACCTTGTTCCTCCTCAGAGTTTCTTCAATGCCACCACCATCATCAAGTCTGGCTGGATCCAGAACAATAGGCATCTCATTAATTGCGTGAAAGAGGGGGAATAGTAGTCGCAATCATAGTGTAGCCATCATGTTCTTGTGGTTGTTGTGCACGTGGTAACTTGACCTCTTCACTCTTCTTCTTCTGGCAAAGACAACACTTGCTCCAGTCAGTCCGGAATTTAGACAGTCCTGGATCTGTATTTGCCATCTTGGTGAATACAGTATGATAATTATCTGTAACACAGATATAATAGATAACAGATAATCACAGTATATAACAGATAATCACAGTATGATATAACACAGTATGTTATATGATAACATATATAACAGATAATCACAGTATGATAATTATCTGTATTCAGTGAATCAAGGCCGAGGGCTTATCCTTTTACCACCTTGATCACAATCATGCACAATAAGGTATGGGATACGACTAGGTTCGGGAATAAAAATGTATGACCTACACCTAGCCCGATCGTTCATCCAGTATCATTTAAGTCCTGTGCGATCTGTACACCATCCAGGTAACTACATGCAAAGCAATGTAAAGCCCTGTTACCCTTGGCTCGGCTCTCCCGCGCTGGCACACCCTGTCAATTCAGGCGCGGTATCTAACTAAACATCTATGTTAAACTACATGTAATCTACAGTAGCTAACTGATACGGGGTTTATTAGACAGCATTTGGGACACTAAACTAATTATTCAGCTGATACTGAACCCCATGCTGAGTTTCACAGCAGCGGTCCCACCAGTGTGCCCTGACTGTGCGTTGACATCTGCTCTGTTGAGCTACTACTCTACACCTTCCGCTGCAAGTCTCTCAACGTCCAACCCCCCCCCCCCCCCCCTACCGCATCGTGTCATGTCCAGTTTGGAAGCCTTGTACAGGCAGATGCTACACATACTAAACCTCTAACACTACTACGATATGCACTACCATGCATTTTAGCCGAGTCAGACGTAACATGAACCTCTAATTTAGCAGAATATTAGGATTCCGGGACTGATATTATGGTACAAGGAAGCTAGTGAGTAAGTCCATTGTTCCAAATTCGGATTCTACATAGTGAAAAATGTATGATTTGACACCAAGATCACTGAAATAGGACAAGTCTTTGCGATTTTATTGCGCAATGCAATATTTCTGTATATTCAATGGCGGCCATCTTGAAAAATGGCCGCCATCTTGAATTTTTAGGTGGCTAAAGGATTTTATCAAAAGAGCAATCTCCATGGAGTATGTGTTCCAAATTTGATGGTTGTTTCCGGAAATGAACGATTCTCCTGAAATTTGCAGTTATCTGCTCCACTATTTATAGTCATGTTTGTTACGACCGGGCACTCGGGTACACTAGGGCTCTTACACAGGACTCGAGTATGGCTCGCTGCCACAACGGAAACACACGATCCCAACCCCAGAGTACTGCCAGCCGAACAAAAAACGCCACTACCCTCCAGAGTTCTATCTGCTATAACGGGGTATACAAGAACTCGGTACTAGCGTTTCACACAACAGACTAATAACAAGACGGGAGTTATCTAGTCTGGTCAACAATCAAACAAAGAAGAAAGTACTACAACACTAAAGAATAGTGTTGGCCGAAGCCGAAGTAATCCACCCTTGAACTAAGAACTTAAGAAGTCCTCCACCCTCTACTTCGGATCGGCACTATTACGTTACGTTAAACAATAGTCCTCGAGCATCAAGCAAGGAATCTTCTGATAAGTTAGATGCTTCTCGAATACTCATAAGAAGTAAGTATCGGATTTTGAACAGCAATTTAATGAATAACTCACTGGTAATTAAAGGCTTTAAATTGACATAAGAAGAATTATAAGAATAAGCAATAGGATATGGCAAACATTAAGAAGAAGTACTCCGACAATGCACTGGCAATAGCCTACTAAGATTGTGCTCGTGGGCCACTAATCTCTGAAGTAGCTAAGCGTGCCACGCATGAAATCAATAGTGCTTAAACAATAATATACATAAGGAGAAGCTTCAATACTATACTGTATCTGCTGGTCGAGCAAAGTCTAGCTGGGATATCTAAGGTTAAGAGACAATGGCTGAGCAAGCGGCTCGTAGCCTAGCGAGGTCCTTAAGACTGTGCGGCCAAATTACGGTAATTGACGGGATGCTCTCTTGAGAGATCCAGATCACTAGTATCTGGTTCTCTCCTGGCGATCCTCTCAAAGTCAAGCAAATGAGATAGCACAGTGTTGGGTGGCACAGGCAAAAGCCCTCACTCGCAACACAGTGCTAAACTCCCACGGTACACAGTCAGAAAGACCACCTAGGCGTTCCACGTCTCCGTTGCAATTGTACTGGTTCAACCGCAACCTAGTACTCATAGGAAATCACAACTCAGAAACCCTATCCCAGTCTAGCATTGCCTAAACCAGCAGAAAACAGGAACATGAATAATCGCACACAGGGAAATGCATATACGAGTGCAACAAACATCAATCAATCCTATTCTAGTTAACCCTTCCAAAAATAGGCTATCTAACAGGCACTTATCTCGTGAGAACTCAAGCGATAATACTTTGGCTGACTAAATCTGCACCAAAGGGGTCATGGAGGTTAAACAGGGACGAGAAGAGAAGAAGGTAGGCTGTTCAGAGAGTAGAGAAAGTTCACATCAGTCGGAAGAATATGGATAGTTGCAAGGGATATGAGAGGTCGCTTTGCCTGATGAGTTCTGAGGAAAATGCGGCGGGACCTCTCTTTTTATACTCGGCCCTGTAGCGAGCATATCGCCAACACTAAGGACCGCCCACTGGCAATCATGACGTCATATTCTCTCTCAATCTGGGATCGACAAAGAACTTCCCACGCGCTGAAAGGGAGGAAGGGAGGAGGGAATTAGGCCTACCGGCCCGCGTGGCGCACTCACTGACCCCCCGCCACGTAATATCTCTCCTCTCATCATTACATACAAGTCCCACACACAATACTTATATCTAATGATATAAAATAGAACTCGTTGACTTAGAAGAAAACAAAATACATAATGATAATACTTATAGTACAACGGTTCACATAAACTGAGTTAGGAAACTCTACACAGACTACAGCCAAAGTTCCTGCCCTGACGATCCTAGCGAGAGTGGGGCCTGACTGGGCGTTCTGTACAGCATGCTCATACTCGACATGCGTCACACCTCCCCCAAGATTTTACTTGCTCAACCCTGAGCTAAAATCTGATATACAGAACCCCATCAAACCCCTCACACCCAGCGACCGCATGGCACTAAAACAACGCTGAGTTTATCACTAAAACACATCTTATAAAAAAAAATTCACATTTCATAACTCCTCCCAACAATAGTAAAAGACATAATATCATGCTCCCAGAGCGAGCTTACAGCAGCTCAGCCGTTTGATAGTTCGTGGACTACTCAAACACTACAGGCTATGACAAACTTATACAATTATCTATATCAAAAAGAAAGAGTTTTTTATATGATTTTTATATTTTAATATGTTTTTTCCCGGCTGCACTATAAGGGCAGCCTATTTTCTTCTATACCAAACGCTCAACAATCCTGCTTTACGACCCAATACGCTGGGCTACAACCGCGAGCCAACAAGCACCAAGCGCAAAATACTACTCAAACCAAAGCAGGAGGCTACCCGTGTGTCAATTTACCCAGGATCATATACCCCTGAACGACCACATGCAACCTCGTTGTCACAACCGGCAATATGGCTTATGTCCAGGTTATATACCAATAACCTTAGTGACCACCTGGTCAGCCTCATATTCCGATTGTGAAACTGGTCCAAGATCTCGAGAGGGTAATGATCTGGGTAAACTACACCGACCGGACCATAGGCTGGAACATAGATCTCGAAATGCCCCAGCGCATCATCGTCCTTTTCACTTTCATTCATCAGGCTCTGACACGTTGCTGGTGCATTCTTAAGTCCGTCAGGCACAACATTGCACTGGTAGGTACTCCCGTCCACAACAAAACCACATACCTCTTTAGCACGCTCGGACAAAGTTACAAGCAACGACCACTCACGACATTCCTTATCCCTCAGATCCTTCGTCCACACGTAATCCAGCTCTGCTTGCACCATAGGCTGTCGAGCAGGATTTATACGGCAGGGAATTAAACTGAGCCTTGCACTATCTCCAGCCTGCATGTCGGATTCTACCCCGTACATCAGGCCTGGAGAAGCAACAAACATGCGAAAGTACTGCCATAGCCTAGCAAATAACTGCCTTGCACTGTCTCCACGAACAACATGCCTAGTGCCCTCCCACAACCCAGCCGAGACCGCAGCTTCTAACCTGTAGTCTCCCTCCTTCTCCACCTTCGTCCCTAGAACAGCCAGGTCATGAGAGGGACAATCAGTACCACCTGTGCAGTCACTCCCACAGTTCATTATTGCTAAGGCTTCCCCGCCGATACCGTACATGCGCATCCCCACATTCCTTGTGACGACATCTGCCTGCGCAGCATCACCGCTTTCAGCGACATGGCCAGATACAGTCGGTCTATGGTAGGGCTGTTGCATTAGACTAGAGCAGCATTGGGAGGCTATGCGACGACCGGGCACTGCGATACCACAGCCGACCTTACCAATCTGCTCAATGTCCTCCTTTTGACCACCACCCTTGGCAGCCATGGGTCGACCCTGACCTGGCAACCATGCCAAAGCCTCGTCGCCCACCTTGAACCACCGAAACAACGAGGCTAACGGTCTTTTAACATTCACGTGACCTGCCCGCGGAACATCTCGCACCGTCCGAGTTGTGAGACTCAGGGGCTCGGCACGACCAGTGGGGTATGAACCGAGCTGGTGCTGGAGTGCTGCACACTGCTGCTCAGGCAGGTGCTCTAGCGCTTCCACAGCCACCAGACTCGTGTCCCCCGCCCACTGCTTCGCCGAGACATGACAATCCCTACTCTCCTCCACCTGTGCCCTACTGCCCCCCTCTCCTTCTCCACCTTGGCCGCGGCAGACCAACGCAGGGACAGTAGGCTGCTCAGGTGGTTGCCTCACAAACTCCTCCAACAGGTTCACATGACATGCTTCCCCGTCCTTGTGTTTAATCTCGACAGCACCATTACCACACTTCTGAACTTCCGGATCCTCCAACTGCAGTTTACAAATATCTGAGGGAACCAACCTGTCTAGATGCTTCCGAAGCAACCCAAGTCCTTCCCCAATATCAAACTGAGCAACCCTTTTTTCTCTCCGTGTGCAACGTTGCTGCCCCGGAGTCTCTTCCGGCCCTACCTCCTCACTAACTGTGACAGGTCCTGGGGCCTCTCCAGACTCCAACATAGGTGCCAATACTAAATCACCCAGGAGAGCCGCCGAGTCAAAACTCTTAAAACCAACTCCAGCTTTAGCCTCCTCCTGTTGATCGTTCCTCTGCTGGTCTGAAGACGGAGGACTAGGCTGTGACACTTTATCTGCCCGAGCTCGGGTGACAACACACGCCATGGGTTGTGTCTGGCACCGCTCGACCCACTCTTGCTCTTCCCTACTCACGTCGGCCGTCCTCTCGGCAACGACTAAGGGTAGAACCTCAGAAGCGGGCATTGCAAAGTCGTTGCCGAGAAGAAGGTCGACGCCCTCCACTGGCAGTTTCTCCACAATCCCGACATCCAATTCACGTGTCACACCATCCACCTCCAACTCCAACCGCACCAGCGGGTATGACCGAGTTGCATTAATACCCTGCACCACTACCACCCGAGCCACATTTATAGGGTAGCCAGTCAAGTTATTCATCAGAGTCTGGGAAGCACCTGTATCACGCAAGACCTCTACTCCATGCTTGCGCCCCGCCCACATCACGCAACCCCGTCCTCTATGGTCGCAAAAAACATCCTGAGCAGGGTTCGAGCCTCTCAGGTGTTTCTGCATTGGCTGTGCCTCAGCCTCTGACGAACTGCCCCGGGCAAACTCAGAAGACTTCGGAGACACACCAATGTTGCAGGCCAAAGACACAGCTGCTGTAGGTGGTTTGCTAGGACAGACTCTTGCAAAGTGCCCCTTTTCATGACAAAGATAACACTCCAACTCCCCTCTGGGCTTCCCTTGGTACTGGGAAGGGCCCGGCCCCTTCTTAAATGGGACGGTGTTAGTCTTGTGGTCAGTCTTGGTATCATAGCTCTTGTACTTGTTTGCATAATGTATATCACTAACTCGGGGGGGTGGGGTGTCACGCCCCTTGTTACCTGCCTCACTACGCTGGGCAGACCCGCACCCACGAATTAATGATAGCCGGAGGTCAGCCATCTCAGCTGCCTCCTGTAGAGTTTTAGGGTTCTTTTCTTTAATAGTTAAAGTCATATCTGCACCAGTACACTTATAAAACTGCTCGAGCAGAAACAGCTCAGTCAACTGTTCGGCCATCTCAGCTTTCTCAGAACGTGTCCAGTTAGCAAGTGCATCTTTTAAGTTCCGGGCATGTTCAAGAAAGGTCGCCTCCCTAGTCTTCGTAACACCCCGAAACTTCAATCGATATGTTTCTGGTTGCAACTCGTATGCCCGTAGGACAGCTCTCTTCAATACTGGGTAGTCAATGCAAGACTCTAAAGGCAGTGCATCATAAGCCTTCAGACCCTTACCCGTAAGTCTTGAGGAGACCAGAGCTGCCCACTTCTCTTCAGGCCAATTATGCTCCCTACACTTCTTCTCAAAACGATTAAAAAATTCTGTGACTTCAGTTTCACTAAATGCCGGCACCAATTTGACTAAGTGAGACAAGGACTGTTCTCTTACTTGGCCCTCACGGCCCATCCGAATCCCTGTCGACTCTGCACGAGTCTTATCTAAATCTATTTGAGCACAATATTTCTCTGAGTCGTACCTAAGCTCAGCCTCGTGCCTCCTAATCTCAGCCTCAATCTCCTTCTCCTGCTTCCTAGACTCAATCTCCTGCTTCCTAGTCTCAGCCTCGATTGCATACCTCCTAGACTCATTCTCCATTTTAGCAAGCTCGAGTTTAAATATCATCTCAGGAGACAGGCCGGAAGAGGGAGCTGCCACTACTGAAGGAGGGGGGGCAAGAACTGGGGAACCACCATACGCACCGCCCGAGGGCACTCCAATCTTCCAATGCTCATCCCTCTGTGGGAGAGTGCTAACCTCCGGCAACTGAGTGGACGGCACTGTGGGAGTCGAGTGAGAGGGGATCTGGGGAGGAACCCCCCCAAACGCCCTCTCCTCCGAAACCCCATGTCGCCCACGCAACACCCAGGAAATCAGCTCCCCCTTGGACATCCCTCCTACATTGGATAGACCCAAAACCTTGGCTATCAGGTGCAAGCCATAAACATTCACCCCAGTCAGCCTCTCCTCCGTCACATGGTACTGCTTACTCACAAAAAGTCTAGCATCCTCCTCACTAGTTACTAACGGCACCTCCTCACTTAGCATCTCTCGCTCCTCGTCAGTACTAGGGCCCGACATACTGAAGTTCACCAAAAAATTCTCGAGACAAAAGTGTTAAACTCCCTTATGCAAGCACTAATTACTAAATTAACTGGAGTCTCTTAAATGCTCTCCTAATTGCCTTACAAAAAAAAATATTCTTCAATATGTACGCTAAAGTACGAACAAACAAATGTTGTACAACTCTGCAAAAAATTATACTGTTCACAAAATCCTAAGCAAGGTCGCCATTTGTTACGACCGGGCACTCGGGTACACTAGGGCTCTTACACAGGACTCGAGTATGGCTCGCTGCCACAACGGAAACACACGATCCCAACCCCAGAGTACTGCCAGCCGAACAAAAAACGCCACTACCCTCCAGAGTTCTATCTGCTATAACGGGGTATACAAGAACTCGGTACTAGCGTTTCACACAACAGACTAATAACAAGACGGGAGTTATCTAGTCTGGTCAACAATCAAACAAAGAAGAAAGTACTACAACACTAAAGAATAGTGTTGGCCGAAGCCGAAGTAATCCACCCTTGAACTAAGAACTTAAGAAGTCCTCCACCCTCTACTTCGGATCGGCACTATTACGTTACGTTAAACAATAGTCCTCGAGCATCAAGCAAGGAATCTTCTGATAAGTTAGATGCTTCTCGAATACTCATAAGAAGTAAGTATCGGATTTTGAACAGCAATTTAATGAATAACTCACTGGTAATTAAAGGCTTTAAATTGACATAAGAAGAATTATAAGAATAAGCAATAGGATATGGCAAACATTAAGAAGAAGTACTCCGACAATGCACTGGCAATAGCCTACTAAGATTGTGCTCGTGGGCCACTAATCTCTGAAGTAGCTAAGCGTGCCACGCATGAAATCAATAGTGCTTAAACAATAATATACATAAGGAGAAGCTTCAATACTATACTGTATCTGCTGGTCGAGCAAAGTCTAGCTGGGATATCTAAGGTTAAGAGACAATGGCTGAGCAAGCGGCTCGTAGCCTAGCGAGGTCCTTAAGACTGTGCGGCCAAATTACGGTAATTGACGGGATGCTCTCTTGAGAGATCCAGATCACTAGTATCTGGTTCTCTCCTGGCGATCCTCTCAAAGTCAAGCAAATGAGATAGCACAGTGTTGGGTGGCACAGGCAAAAGCCCTCACTCGCAACACAGTGCTAAACTCCCACGGTACACAGTCAGAAAGACCACCTAGGCGTTCCACGTCTCCGTTGCAATTGTACTGGTTCAACCGCAACCTAGTACTCATAGGAAATCACAACTCAGAAACCCTATCCCAGTCTAGCATTGCCTAAACCAGCAGAAAACAGGAACATGAATAATCGCACACAGGGAAATGCATATACGAGTGCAACAAACATCAATCAATCCTATTCTAGTTAACCCTTCCAAAAATAGGCTATCTAACAGGCACTTATCTCGTGAGAACTCAAGCGATAATACTTTGGCTGACTAAATCTGCACCAAAGGGGTCATGGAGGTTAAACAGGGACGAGAAGAGAAGAAGGTAGGCTGTTCAGAGAGTAGAGAAAGTTCACATCAGTAGGAAGAATATGGATAGTTGCAAGGGATATGAGAGGTCGCTTTGCCTGATGAGTTCTGAGGAAAATGCGGCGGGACCTCTCTTTTTATACTCGGCCCTGTAGCGAGCATATCGCCAACACTAAGGACCGCCCACTGGCAATCATGACGTCATATTCTCTCTCAATCTGGGATCGACAAAGAACTTCCCACGCGCTGAAAGGGAGGAAGGGAGGAGGGAATTAGGCCTACCGGCCCGCGTGGCGCACTCACTGACCCCCCGCCACGTAATATCTCTCCTCTCATCATTACATACAAGTCCCACACACAATACTTATATCTAATGATATAAAATAGAACTCGTTGACTTAGAAGAAAACAAAATACATAATGATAATACTTATAGTACAACGGTTCACATAAACTGAGTTAGGAAACTCTACACAGACTACAGCCAAAGTTCCTGCCCTGACGATCCTAGCGAGAGTGGGGCCTGACTGGGCGTTCTGTACAGCATGCTCATACTCGACATGCGTCACATGTTGTTCTTACGAAGCCGGTATCACACGAGCGCTTTTTCCCTCAACATTGTTCCTCAACACTGGTCTGGCAGCTTATGAGGTCAATGTTTTAAATATTTCGGTTACCTAAATTCATCTACCATGAGTCTAGTTTCCGATACCAATGCCAAATATTCCAGAAATGTTGCCAGCAAAATGTTGATTATCGAATGTTGACTAAAAATGCTCTCGTGTGATACCGGCTTAAGTGTAGGATTGCACATCTAGTATGCGTGACTGGGTTATGATGTGTGTGTGTGTGTGTGTGTGTGTGTGTGTAAGAGAGAAACAGAGAGAGAGAGAGAGAGAGTATTGAGCGGGGAGAATGGGGTTGGAGAGAGAGGAAGCTGTTGGAGTGGAAGGCTATTACAGTGTGTGTGTGTGCGTACAACTGATCATGGAAAGGCTGGTTGCATATCTCAGGCCCAAGAATCTGAAGCCACCGGCGGCCATGTTGAAACATCCAGCGGCGTTTGAACCCTGCACACAATGTACGGTCGCACTGATAAGTCATGTCCTAGCTGTCATTAAGTTTTGCTCCATGTGTGCTATATTAATGTCTGTCAGATGTTGAATAGGGTGGGTAAATGTAAGAACAAGTTTGTATATTTCTCTCGATATGAAAAAATGAAGCTTAGATATTGCCGATACCCATTATTCAGTCAGGGGACATCCTGGCGACGTATACAGACTAAACACACATAACAAAGCCACTCCAACAGCTTCCTCTCTCTCCAACACCCCTTCTCCCCTCTCAACACTCTTCTCTGAGCTAGTGCCGATACAAATGGCCAGTCCTGTATAGAATCGTGAGGTTCAGAGTCGTAAAGATGCCAGGACGAGCTCCATAGAAAATGAAATGAATGAAATGAAATGAATGATCAAAACATGCTTGGTGCCGAGACATGACTTATTAGCGCGACTGTACACTGACATAATATTGGTTATACAATGGCCAAATAAATCAATATGCGTGATATCATTACAATAATGATAACACCTGTGATTTTTGACTAAAATTGCCTATTATAGTTCAGTGTTGCGTACATGAGAGATGTGGCGTGTGTGTGTGTGTGTGTGTGTGTGAGAGTGAGGGGGAAGTACCTGTCAGTGCGTGTGTGTTTGTGTAGAGATTGGGTGGGTATTTGGGGGGATGAGAGGGGGTGGGGGTCGGGAGGGGGGCATTATAGGGATCCTGATAATGAATGAGCGATTATCTGAGTGGAGCCTGAACCCAAACGTAGATAATAATAGAATTATTATCTTGGACACGCTGCTGGTTGGACATGAAAGACGAAACCACCCCTATATCCTGGGGGTTATAGGGAGGCCAGACATCCCAACCCAAACCTCTCATAACACGAACAGGACTTTGGTACTTGAGCTTTTAGATCTATCTATCTATCTATCTATTTACTCAGGCCCAATCCCCAGTTTTCCTATTGTTTCTGTTCTTTTCTGTTTCCCTCCTTTTGACCTTTTTTTGTTGAGGGGGGGGGGGGGGAATCAAGACAGAGCAAGAACAGGGAAAACATAAAACAACGAACACACACAGACAAAACACACATTCACACACATCTAGTTCTACCATTTGGAAATAATCAACCGGTAAATAGGTGTAGATAATTACAGCCTGTTTGCTCCAACCCTTCTTGAGTTACAAGATGTTATAGTTAAGACTTTTGGTATAATTATATATAATGAATAGACTTTAGTGTTAGAATATTTTTCGAGTCCCATGCTGTTATTTATTAATGAATATTAGAAAGAGAACCCTGAGGAACACCGGAGTTGATAGGTTGGGGAAGTGAGCAATGGCCGCCCCTAACCGCAGCTATGGAATAACCAGAAAGGAAATTTGAGACAAAAGGCAAAGATGGAGGGATAGAAATCGAAGGACGGTAGTTTGGAGATTAGAGATTTGTGCCAGACTCTATCGAAGGCCTTTGATATGTCTAACACAATAGGAAAAGTCTTGGGCTGTTCTTTTGTTTTAGCTTGATGGAGGGAGGAAACTAAACAAATATAAAAAGGTTTATAAATGAGGAAATATATACGCCCATCCCCCCTAAAGGGGGGATGGTTCACATTTTGGGAGTTTTTTGCATGTATTCGTTATTGTTCTAGTTTCCTCCCTAGACCTCGATAAAAAAAAAAAAAAAAAATCATCCATTAGATCCCCTTTCTAGATTAATTTGTACATTTTTTGGTAAAAACAAAATCCCGGCCGAAGGCCGGTTCTTTCAACATTACAGACTCACTATCGTTCGGCAGGGAAAAAATCGACACCTAAATAGCACGAAAGGTCTAAATATTGACGAAGCAATGGGGCGAAAGGTCTTAAAATCGACTAACTAATGGGCCAAATATCTTAACATCTGAAAACAAATGGGGCTAAACATGAGGGAGAAAGTGGTCCAGAAAACCGGCCCATGTCCCATTAAGTGATGAGTGTGGACGGAGTCACAGTATCAGTCACAAGGAGCTCCTACACCCACATTTTTCCGGAGTTATTACCGATTCTGAATTGTGATTCTTATATAAAAATTCAAAAGTTAGTCACAAAACTCGACTAATTAACTCTAGCATAAATTTCGTAACTGAAGTAGATGCCTATGATACATAAAAGATAATTGAATAGGGTGTAATTTCACCCTATTAGTACCAATTTGGTTACAATAGTGTTTCCCACATTTAAGGGGAGGCAGTTTGTTTTTCGAGTCCTCCTCTTCCTTCATGTTTAGCCATATTAGTTATGAGCTTTAAAGACATTTGCCCCATTAGTTTGGCGATTTTCAAACCTTTTGCCCCATTTATTTGCCAATATTAAGACCTTTCGTGCCATTTAGTGTAAATAGGGTGAACATAAGGGTTAAAATTAGTCGAAGGATAAAAATACACCGAAAGAATAACCGTGTGATTCCGCCTTAAAAATATTGGGTAGTAAAGTTAACATAACGAATATTTCCTATTGCGGATTCCATATCATTATTATCTTCTAGCAATTTATAGCATGTTGTAAATGTTTGAGGTTCATCTTTCTGGAGTATATTAAAACAATAATGTATACCTACAACTTTGATATACACGAAACAAATATGGTTGTTAATACGGTCATTTAAGAGATAATTATAATCTACCCATTTCAAAATAATCTGGTGGCAATAAACTCATGTTGTACAAAGATAGAAAGGTATATCACCATCAATATACTCAATTATTTGATTTATCCTATATTTTAATATACGCGATATTGGGGAAATGTTATGCGTGTACCGCAGGTGTTCTTCTGCATTCATAAATAGCTTGATTAATAACTTTTGCAATACATGCATTAATCAAATGTCTTGAAAAGAGAGCATAATGAATAGTTTTATATGTAACAAATGCATATATACTGTATATATATATATCTATATATCTATATATATATATATAATTATATATATATATATATATATATATATATATATATATATATATATATATATATAATATTATACTGTATATATATTTGTTTTGTCTATGTGAGTGAGGGAGACACAAGGCAGAACTGCCTGTAGCGAGTGCCTCCCCCAGAGTTGAAAGAGTGACAGGGTTAAAATCAAGGGACGTTCGAGCCAAAATGCCTGGACACACTGAGTTTGAAGCAAATTAAGTCATAGGAGGAGGGTAATACTAATTCTGGGAGAGAGTTCCAGCACTCAGCTGTTGAATAGAAGACAGAGTAATGTTTCACTCTTGGGTTGGAGAGTTGCACAGAATAGGGGTGGGATTGTGTTGAAAGACGGGTACCACGTACCCTACGTAGAGGAGGTGGTATACACTTGGAGAGCTCTGAGGAGCACTGATTATTGTAGTAGCAATTGAATAGCGAGAGATGAAACATTGCAGCAAAGAGAGAGAGTTTGCAGAGTGACAGTGAGTGGGCGGGAATTAATGATACGAAAGGCCATCCTTTCTACTTTGTTTAGGAGTGCGGTGTGAGAGGTTCCTCCCCACACATGTGAACAATACTCAATACAAGGACGCCCCTGTACAGAGCAACTGCCAGCAGCCCCTTTTCTGTATCCTCCTACTTTCTCTATCCTAGTTTCAAAGCCAAAGGCGGATGTTGTGCATATGTGCACAACAAACTCACTTGCTCTCGTGTTCCTGATTTTGACTCTTCTGAATTCTCAACTTTATGGCTCAAAAGAAGTACTGCCGAAGAGCCTCCCAGTCGGCAGCGCCAAAGTGCCACAAGCGCCGCCGTCTGGGAGGACCGGGTGGCCTTAATGGAGAGATAGGACAGACAACTGAGATAAGTTTATGGTCGGAGGAGCCCAAAGGAGAGAAAAGATAGATATATATCAGTGATGGGTTTGTTCTTGGGGAACCTCAAGTAACAGATGAGGATACACAGGGTAGCAGCAAACAGCATGGTGCAGTATTGTATTACTTAACAGAATCTAACCACATAATAGAACGGAAAGACAGTGTGAAAGACCTTCGGGTATTAATGTCTGAAAATATGGGTTTCAAAGTACATAACCAGGTCAAAGTGGCGGCTGCGAAACGTCTAACGGGTTGGATTCTGCGTACTTTTAAAACACGCGGTGAATTGCCTATGATAACGCTCTTCAAATCTCTAGTGCTACCGCGGCTTGAATACTGTAGCGTATTAACATCCCCATACAAAGCAGGTGAAATAAATGACGTAGAGAGTGTACAAAGAAATTTCACTTCGCATATAAGTTCGATAAAACATCTACACTATTGGGAGCGTTTAAGAGCACTGAATCTGTACTCACTGGAGCGTAGAAGAGAAAATTACCTAATAATATACACGTGGAAAATCGCAGAGGGTTTAGTACCAAACCTACATACTCCGATAGTCATGAAATTCAGTGAGAGGAGAGGCTGGGAATGCGAAATCCCCCGGATGAATAACAGGGGTGCTATGGGCTCTCTGCGAGAGGGCTGGTTATCACACAGAGGCCCACGTCTCTTCAACAAACTCCCACGGCGAGTAAGAGACATGAGGGACATCTCGTTAGACAACTTCAAGAGAGCCCTAGATGTCGAACTGCAAAAAGTACCAGACGAGCCCATCCTCGCAAGGGAGCGAGCTGTCGCTTCAAACAATCTACTGTACCAAATCACCACCCATAACGAGGGGCGTCGCGCTCCTTGGTGCTGCTAGAAGAGCGGCGAACACATCCAAAGGTATCCAAAGGGAAGTATAAAAATTATGACCAGGTGGGGGGCCAGTACTTTATTTAGCAGTCAGACAAACATTTCGACACTCGTGTGTCATCTTCAGTGTTCTAGAAAACAATAATAAACATATAGCAAATATTTAAAAAACAAATCGCGAAATGCGAGTATATTATAACTAACAATGTAGCCTCAACATAGCTACACTGGGAAATATTTAATCACAATGGATATGTAGAGGGGCTGCCGAAAGGCAGTTATTAAGGGGGGTCTTTCTTTAAAAATATATAGACTCTAAAATCCTAAGGTTACCGGTATTACAGGAGTCAAGAATGCTAAAATCTTTATAGCTTAAAGCAAGGTTACAACCGTAGCAATGCTCTCTCACGGCTGAATAAGGAGGGTTACTGATGGGGAGGCCGGTTCTACTGGACTGATCCTTGTCCTCATCCATCCTTACTTTGAGAGCTCGTATTGTGCTCCCAATGTAGCCATTTTTGCAAAATGGACAGGTAAATTTATAAACGATGGATGATCGAAGTTCAGTGGGCAGTCTATCTTTGTAGTGAAACAGGGATCGAATCTTAAATTCATTCTTGTGAATTATTTTAAAATTGATATGAGAGAAGAAATTAGGTAATTTGTTGTTCAGTAATCTTTCTATTTTTTCCGATACCTTTCCAAGAAAGGGTAAACTAATATAAAAATCCTCCATTTTAGCAGTGAGCACAGGTTGTCTAGGTTGGTACAATTTATTTAGGAAATTCCTCAATTGCTTGTTGAAGAGGTCGCTGGTTAAGCCATTATTAATACAAAAAGTCTCTAAGGAAGGATATCTCTCAGTGAAAAAGGCTGTATGTCGAAGTAAAGTGGTACGCCCTGTGAAGAAGGGTTTTAATTGCATTAATTTTGAATCTGAGTGGGCAGTCGCTAAAAAAGCTAATACAGAGACCGGAAAAGGTGGGTTTTCTAAAGATTGCGATAACAAGTATGTCATTACCTTTGGTAAGTAGAAGGTCGAGGAATGGCAACGTGTTATTTACCTCGTTTTCGCTAGTGAATTTTATATTTTTGTGCTGTTTATTTAGGTAATTTAGAAACAAGGGGGTATGACTTTTATCTTTAAAGACCAGCAGGGTGTCCTCGACATATCTACGGTAGAGGATAGGTTTGAAAGTGGGAGGGCAGTTATCTAGCCAGATTTGTTCCCAGTAACATAGGAAAACATTGGCTAAAGTACTGCCTAGTGGGGATCCCATCGCTACCCCATCAGTTTGTTTATAGATTTGGTTATTAAATATGAAATGGCAATTTTGTACGCATGCTGATAGGACGTTTCTGAAGAAGGATTGACTCATACCCATAAAAGTCTCAGATTGGTTGAACAAAAGTTTGACACAAAGGTTCAAAGTTTCAGTTAAGGGGACGTTGGTGAATAAGGAGGTTATATCAAAGCTACATAGGTATTACGAGGGAGGTAATTTGTAGTTTGAGAGGGAAGTGAACAATTCATATGAGTTCTTAAGGGTATAATCGTTCGTAGTGAACGCTGATAAAAGTTGGGAGCAAAATTTAGCAAGCTTATAAGAGGCAGTATTATATGCGGCAAGAATGGGTCGAAGAGGGACAGTGGTCTTATGGATCTTAGGGAGGCCATACAGAAAAGCCAAGGATGAACCTGTAGGCTTCATAGCATTCTTGACACCTGTAATACCGGTAACCTTAGGATTTTAGAGTCTCTATATATTTTTAAAGAAAGACCCCCCCCCCCCTTAATAACTGCCTTTCGGCAGCCCCTCTACATATCCATTGTGATTAAATATTTCCCAGTGTAGCTATGTTGAGGCTACATTTTTAGTTATAATATACTCGCTTTTCGCGATTTTATATTTTAAATATTTGCTATATGTTTTATTATTGTTTTCTAGAACACTGAAGATGACACACGAGTGTCCGCAACGTTTGTCTGACTGCTAATTAAAGTACTGGCCCCCCCACCTGGTCATAATTTTTATCCTGCACCATGCTGTTTGCTGCTACCCTGTGTATCCTCTTCATCTGTTACTTGAGGTTCCCCAAGAACAAACCCATCACTGACATACTACGAAGCAGGTATGGATCCCCAGCTCTAAAGGGGTTTCGACAATATGAACAGTGCTCGTGCAGATTGGAAAAAAGAAAATTAGATCTATACTTTCTTAATTGCTGTAGGACTTACAATGTCTTTCCCAAATTCTTGAAATTCAAATTGTACAAGAAAAGCTTACAAAATCGGAACTTTATCAATCATGGAAAGAAAAACTATTAAATTTAGAAATACTCACAAAAGAAAAAGAAATAAACAATCTTGAACAATTAGTCAATGAATCTCGTAATGCACTGCGCAACTTAGTTTCGTATATAGACTTTATCTGCTTGAAGACTTTTATAAGACGTATAGTTGAAGGTTTGAGAATTTTTTTAAAACAGACCCATGAAAAAAACTTGTTAACTTAGGTGCCAATTCTGCTCTCAAATCATGTGATCCCAAAAAGGTTATCTTTAACTACTCCAATGTAACTCTGTCTACTAGAGAATCTTTTTTGCTGTCCTTTGGACTTGATTTTAACCTGCCCATTTTTAAACCATTTTTTTTTCAATACTTTACTGCCTTCGAAAGCCTGGTCTCTAGGCTTAAAACTTGTAGGTTGGCTACCGGTGTCGAATTTAAGTCTGTCGTCCAATTTATTCGCAATGTTGCCCGTAAGGAATTCTATGGCTTTAAATCTCAAAATGTCTTCTCCCCAATATTTACAAAAAATTATATAAATAATCTCAAACAACTTGGTAAGAAAGAAGACCTAGTGGTCTGTCGTCCCAACAAAGGTAAAGGAGTTGTATTACTCAACAAAGATGACTATTTTTCAAAAATGTACGACATCCTGAGAGACGTTTCCAAATTTACTAAGCTAATTCAAACTGATATTTTCAAACTAAGCCTTAAAATCGAAGATCGAAAAAATAATTACTTAAATCTATGGTAAATTTAAATACAGTCTCTGAGGAATTAGTCTATGCTATGAAGCCTACAGGTTCATCCTTGGCTTTTCTTTATGGCCTCCCTAAGATCCATAAGACCACTGTCCCTCTTCGACCCATTCTTGCCGCATATAATACTGCCTCTTATAAGCTTGCTAAATTTTGCTCCCAACTTTTATCAGCGTTCACTACGAACGATTATACCCTTAAGAACTCATATGAATTGTTCACTTCCCTCTCAAACTACAAATTACCTCCCTCGTAATACCTATGTAGCTTTGATATAACCTCCTTATTCACCAACGTCCCCTTAACTGAAACTTTGAACCTTTGTGTCAAACTTTTGTTCAACCAATCTGAGACTTTTATGGGTATGAGTCAATCCTTCTTCAGAAACGTCCTATCAGCATGCGTACAAAATTGCCATTTCATATTTAATAACCAAATCTATAAACAAACTGATGGGGTAGCGATGGGATCCCCACTAGGCAGTACTTTAGCCAATGTTTTCCTATGTTACTGGGAACAAATCTGGCTAGATAACTGCCCTCCCACTTTCAAACCTATCCTCTACCGTAGATATGTCGACGATACCCTGCTGGTCTTTAAAGATAAAAGTCATACCCCCTTGTTTCTAAATTACCTAAATAAACAGCACAAAAATATAAAATTCACTAGCGAAAACGAGGTAAATAACACGTTGCCATTCCTCGACCTTCTACTTACCAAAGTTAATGACATACTTGTTATCGCAATCTTTAGAAAACTCACCTTTTCCGGTCTCGGTATTAGCTTGTTTAGCTACTGCCCACTCAGATTCAAAATTAATGCAATTAAAACCCTTCTTCACAGGGCGTACCACTTGACTTCGACATACAGCCTTTTTCACTGAGAGATATTCTTCCTTAGAGACTTTTTTATTAATAATGGCTTAACCAGTGACCTCTTCAACAAGCAATTGAGGAATTTCCTAAATAAATTGTACCAACCTAGACAACCTGTGCTCACTGCTAAAAAGGAGAATTTTTATATTAGTTTACCCTTTCTTGGAAAGGTATCGGAAAAAATAAAAAAGATTACTGAACAACAAATTACCTAATTTCTTCTCTCATATCAATTTTAAAATAATTCACAAGAATTAATTTAAGATTCGATCCCTGTTTCACTACAAAGATAGACTTCCCACTGAACTTCGCTCATCCATCGTTTATAAATTTACCTGTCCATTTTGCAAAAATGGCTACATTGGGAGCACTATACGAGCTCTCAAAGTAAGGATGGATGAGCACAAGGGTCAGTCCAGTAGAACCGGCCTCCCCATCAGCAACCCTCCCCATTCAGCCGTGAGAGAGCATTGCTACGGTTGTAACCTTGCTGTAAGCTAAAAAGATTTTAGCATTCTTGACTCCTGTAATACCGGTAACCTTAGGATTTTAGAGTCTCTATATATTTTTAAAGAAAGACCCCCCCTTAATAACTGCCTTTCGGCAGCCCCTCTACATATCCATTGTGATTAAATATTTCCCAGTGTAGCTATGTTGAGGCTACATTTTTAGTTATAATATACTCGCTTTTCGCGATTTGTTTTTTTAATATTTGCTATATGTTTTATTATTGTTTTCTAGAACACTGAAGATGACACACGAGTGTCGAAACGTTTGTCTGACTGCTAAATAAAGTACTGGCCCCCCCACCTGATCATCATTTTTATCCTGCACCATGCTGTTTGCTGCTACCCTGTGTATCCTCTTCATCTGCTATATATATATATATATATATATATATATATATATATATATATATACTGTAAATAATGTCTATGTAGCTTATGTTTAGTAATGTTCAAATTTAGTTTTAAACTACCCTAAATAAGATTGCAGATTTAATACCTTTTATAATCAAGCATAATATCATGTTTGTAAATTAATTATCTGCATCAATGGACATATGTGAAATAACTGCATACTGTAAATGTGTGTTCCAAGGCATCAACAGTAATATACTTGAAGTGTTTAAATTGTTTACTTGTTGACGTTACATTGGAACACACAGTCTTTACAGCATACTTGTCTGGAACTCTATGCTACACTAAATTTATCACCCAGAATAATTGCTTGTGAAATTTCACATTTAGTTTATTGTTATTACTTTGACAGCGATTCACTACATGAGCTAATTATCTCTTTAGATGAAACCACGCTAACGGGGATAATACACACAATTAGTATGGAAATCTAGTTTAATTGTCTGACTAATACTATAGTTAGGTGTTGTTTTACTGAAATTATAGTTACCCTTACCCAAGTTATAAGTTATTGTTTTATTGACATTATTCGGAACCCAATGCTCGATTATCTTGGCTGAGTAGTACACAATTTCCTGCGCATTTAATCAAGATAAAAGGGAGTATTGATTTAGAAGGAGTGTATGCAGTAACAAGAAATAGGGGGGTCAGCATGGAAGTAAAGAAGTCCTTGCATTTAAACAGTGTGGTAATTCCGACATTGACTTACGGGAGCGAAGCATGGACGTTGGTGAAGAGACTCAAACCAAGAGTGAGAGGTGTGGAAATGAGTTACTTGAGAAGTGCATGTGGAGTTACATGGAGGGATAGACAGACAAATGAGGACGTACGAGAGAGGTGTGTTGTAGATGTAAATGTGCTGGAAAGTGTGAAAAGGAACACGTTGAGATGGTTCAGCCATATATGGAACGTATGGGAAGCGAGAGAATGACTACGAGAGTGTACAAGAGTGAGGTGGAAGGACAGAGAGGGAGAGGTAGACCGAGTGAGAGGTGGAAGGATGGAGTTAAGAAGTATATGAGTGAAGGCGGTGCTGGATGGGAGGGGCGACGACTGACTGGGAACAGAGGTGCATGGCGGCGTTTCGTTCGTGATACCCCTTCAGGTATCACGGCGGCCGGCAATAGATATAGATAGTATGAAGTGGCACCCGTCTTGCAACTCAATCCCACCCCTACTCTGTGCAACTCTCCAACCCAAGAGTGAACGTTACTCTCAAACTTTCTTCTACTCAACAGCTGAGCTCTGGAACTCTCTCCCAGAATCAGCCTTTCCCTCTTCCTATGACTTAACCCTCTCACGACCATATGACGCAGAGGTTGCCAGATTAGCAATAAAAAATAGAGTTCTCTAACTCTTATAATTACCTCTCCAAATTAGTTTTCTGCCCACAGCCAACTCAAAGACAACTGCAGAGGTTAAAGTAACTAAACTAAAGGTTTCTAAATACCCCTGATGGTAACAATTGCTTCAAACTCCGTGTGTCCAGGCATTTTGGCTCGAACGTCCCTTGATTTTGGCCCTGTCACTCTTTCAACTATGGGGGAGGCACTCGCTATAGGCAGTTCTGCCTTTTGCCTCCCTCAATCACATAGAAAAAAAAAATACTCCCATTCATTTCAACATTTAGGTAACTGGAAACGTATTTATATTTTCATAAAAAAAAAAAAAAAAATAGAGAACCAGGAGTACAGCATGCAGTATATAATGTTAATTGTCGAGACTATCCCACTAGACATAAGTTTTCTATAGTTTTAGAGAATCGATCATTGAACACCTTGAACACCACTGGAGGTCTTATTACAGGTAATGAGTCCATACAACGAGCCAGATGTGTACTGCAACGGCTTAAGGGCGGATGGGCCGGTTTTCTGGACCCCCTTTTCCCTCATGTTTAGCCCCATTAGTTTTCAGATGTTAAGATGTTTGCCCCATTAGTTAGTAAATTGGAAGACCTTTCGCCCCTTTTCTTCGTTAATATTAGACCTTTCGTGATACTTATGTGTTGATTTTGTCCCTCGCGAACGATAGTGAGCCTGTAATGTTGGAAGAACCGGCCTTCGGCCGGGAACATTTTCTACCGAAAAATGTACAAATTAATCTAGAAGGGGGATCTAATGGATGTTTTTTTTAATTTGATGGAGGTCTAGGGAGGAAACTAGAAAAATAACGAATACATGCAAAAATCGCCCAAAAAGTGAACCATCTCCCCTTAACATTGTTTTCGCTACCCAGACCAACAGTGCCTGGATATCTCCCCATGGCTTGGTGCGACAGAGCCTCCAGAATCCGAATCTCGTCACCCCAACTCAATCTGTCAGGCTACACTCACATCCACGTCACCTGAGCTATTCACTCACTTGGTACTGTAGTCCTAATTAAGTAATATGTAAGCAATGCTAATGCCGTGGAAATAGTGCTTTACGACATATCGATCGACTTGTGGTAATGTACTAAAAATAAGTACTGCACAAACTCCATCTTAATCCTATCTTCCCGTTGACACATTGTGATTTTAACCTTGGGTTACCAATTCAGTAGCATGGACACTCCACCATACCTACCATTTACTATAAACAAAAATTGTGAAATAGGAGGGTTAATACACCGTAGTATTATACAACTTAAATACAATTAACGGATAACCTCTGAGAAGAAGCATACAAATGTTGGTAAATTTCTATAATTGCACCTATACGAGCTAAACAAATTATTATTGTATTTAACAGGAAGGTACAACGAGGTAAGTGATGTGGTATAGGTGGCAATATGCGGAAATGGATTATAAGGGCATTCCGCCCCCTCTGACAAAAGTCTATCAATCTAGATGTGCCACGGATTTACTATGTTTCAGAGAGACATTAGCCTAACCTAACAACCTTACCTAACCTAACCTAGTATTATGGGTGGGGGCAGCCGCCCCCACACCCCCGCTGGTTGGGTAAAACGGTAGAAATTCAGTTGGGGTGGAGTGAATAACCATAGATTTTCGTAAGGGGGTAAGAGGGGAGCAGAATGCCCTTATAATCCATTTCCGCATATTGCCACCTATACCACATCACTTTCCTCGTCGTAACTTCCTGTTAAATAGAATATTAATTTGTTTAGCTCGTATAGCTGCAATTATAGAATAATACACAAATGTTAAAGATATTATAGAGAGAACTCAGGGGTGGGGGCCAAGCACTGGGACCTGTAGAGCGAGAGAGATTTACATTGATACATTGATACACTGACCACACAGACCTTACGATCCCAGCGAGGTGGTCAGGACTTAATTCTAGTAGAGATAGCTAACCCGAGAGTAAAGGACAGTGGAAGGAAAGGATAGCAAAGAAGAAGGCTCAGAGAGAGAGAGAGAGAGAGAGAGAGAGAGAGAGAGAGAGAGAGAGAGAGAGAGAGAGAGAGAGAGAGGAGGGGGTGGGGTTGGGTGGG